>APFE030798971.1:77783-111057 GCA_000404065.3 Pinus taeda
AGCACACACTTCTCTGATATCAGGTCACTTTGGGGTAAGTAAAATAGTTGCACAGCTGCAAAGGTTCTGCTATTGGCCGAAAATGAGTGAGACAATTTCTAGATATGTAAAGGGGTGTGCTATGTGTGCTAAAGCAAGCCCAGCAATAGAAAACTAGGCTTGTACACTCCCTTGCCAGTTTCTTCTCACCCTTGGGAAAGCATTTCCATGGATTTCATTGGAGGACTGCCTAAATCTAGGAAAGGTCATGATTATCTATATGTTGTTGTTGATAGGTTCAACAAAATGTGTATTTTGATACCCTGTAGTAAACATATTACAGCTGAACAAACTGCAAAGTTATTCTTTGAACATAAATGGGTTCATTTTGGATTACCCACTTCTATTGTATCTGATCGAGACACCCGATTTGTGGGAAGGTTTTGGTCTAGTCTGTGGGAACTAATGGACACCAAGTTGAAGAAAAGCACAGCTTTTCATCCACAAACAGATGGCCAGACAAAAGTAGTTAATAGGACGGTGATCTAGCTACTGAGAGGATATTGCAGCAAACATCCTAAGCTTTGGGATGAGCACTTGTGCTATGTGCAGCATGCTTACAATAGAGCCAAACACTCTTCTACATAGAGATCTCGTTTTGAGACCTGTTTTGGTTTCATACCAAGCTCTCCTTTGGATTTTGTCTTTGGTAAAGATACCATGGTTGATAGACACAGTTATGTGGACAAGGCAGCTAGCTTCATTGAATAGATCTAAGAGATCCACAAGGCAGTACAGGAACAGCTGAAAAAGAGCCAGGCCAAGTACAAGGGTAGGCATGATAAGCATTAGATGGAGCATAGTTTTCAAGTTGGAGACCAAGTCTGGCTGTATATCAGCAAGGACAGAATGCAAGGTGAAGGTAAAAAGCTAAAACCTATCAGGTATGGACCCTTTAGGATACTTGAGAATATTGGTGAGAATGCTTTTTGCCTTGATCTGCCAGCTTACATGCACATCTACTCAGTCATAAATGCAGACTGTTTGAGGTTGTTTGAACCTTCAATGATTGAGGACACTGAAGAGCAGAGTCAATTACCTTCTGTTGACGACCTGCTACCTAAATACCTTAATGAGTTACAGGAAGACATAGTGCTGGACAGGAAGGTGAGGATGACGCGCAGTGAACAGGTGGAATACCTCAGGATTGGGCTTAAAGGTTTGAAGCCGAGTAGTGCAAAGTGGATTGAGATTGGAAAAGTGAGACAACAGTTTCCTCACTTAATCGATGCTTGAAGAAAACCAACTTTTGGTGGTCCAAAAGCTTTTTTCAGTAGGGAGGCTATGATCCGAATCGGATCCATAAACGACTGACAAAGAACCTTGACTATATCGAGTTGAACAAATCCTTGAAAATTCCAAAACAACATCAAAAACACCTTGAACCAGTGGCCATGGTAGCCGACGTGGAACGACGAGGACCTCGGTCAAAGAGCGTTGACCGAGGCCCATGGAGACCGCGTAGACGGCTAAAGTAGCCCTTGGGATCCCCGAATTGGGAAACGGAGGTGGTTTTCGATGCGCGTTAATTATGCATTACTGGGCAAACATGGCTGAAATGTAAAGGCCTTAAGCACTCGGTCACATTGGGAGCCGGAGAACCGTGGGCGGAGAAACAAAAGTGCTAAAGGACAAAGGTGGGACCCGCACTTTGGAAAACTGGCGGTATTGATCGGGGTGCCCTTGAATGGTAAGAGGTTTTGGAGGAGAGCGAAGTGATCCCACTAAGCGATCGATGCGTGGCAGTGGAGGTGAGATAAAAAACGCCATGGTCATACATTAACGGTCGAGCAAGTCAACCGCGCTCGACATGTGTATGACGTTGGATCTGGAGGAGCCCAGATCGGACGACTAAGATTGCGCCCGATAGAAAGAAGTGGAATCGACAGGGAAATAAGCTCCGATTTAAATGGATTTGGAATCTGTCTGACCGCCACAGTGGAGAATGAACATATCCATGACATAACCAAAGAAATGAATCGACGAGCAGTCTGGCACTGTTCTGATGGGGACACATGGCACTTATCGAGTGTTTGTACTGATGCCAAACATGGAACTCCAAGCGCGGCTGCAGAAGGAGAATTGATGCAGGCGGGAGAGGAACTGAACAAGTATAGGGATCGAATGGTTAAAGCCATGAACAAAGACAGTCAAAGGAGGAGAAGATTCTTGAAAGGAGTCCAAGCGACCAGAGAGACAGTGAACAATGAACCCTGAGAGGAGGACTAAACACAGAGAACAGTAAAGCCAAGTAGAGGAGAAAGAGGGCCGAGCTGACCACAGGCAACGTTGAGCACTAGAGAGCTTGAATATTCAAGCCTTCCCATAGAGGAATCTGTCGGGATTGAGCATCGCAGTTGGCTCTTTCCACTATAGACCAAAGGTCACAGAGCTGGTAGGAAGAACAAGAGTCTGTGTACTCTGAGTGGCTTGGGGAATCCAAGACCCACCCTGCCAAGCAAAATCTACTTCAGGAGAACTCACATTGAGTCCCTGTATTGTAATTTCTTTGCTGTAAGACACAATAAAACAAGGCCACCACTGAAGTTGGATCGGAGACGTAGCCCTAGAGAATAGGGTGAACTCCTTATTAAAAACTGTTTGTGTCTTTGTGTTGCTTAATGTATTTCTCTGTTGTCTTTCCATTTAAATGTCTGTGTATTGGCAATCTGATCGATCCGTTGTTGCAATAACACAGAACACACACGAGCACATGAGTCTGTAATACCTTTTATTTAACAAATCTTCAACTGAGGTCACTCATAGGGTGATTATCAGATCACTAACACAGAGGTGGGATGAAAACCCCTCAAATGCTAAATATCAAGAGAACATGAAAAATTCATATCAGGCACAACCTAGAACAGAGAGGAAGTGGAAAGTGAGAAATTAACAACAAAAGAAGCTTGTATTAGCTAAAAATGAAGACCAGATGCTGCAAGTATCAAAGTAGTTACAGTCTCCAGAAGTTGAACCTTACATCAAAACAACAACCATAATCCCTCATTACATTGTGTTTATTGATAAATATAGAGTTTGATTACAAAAATGCTCTGTCGTTCTATGCGTGGAGGGATCATAATTGACCACCAACTGCTTTAACTATCTAGTATGGGTCTCTGCTGCAAACTGCTTGCTTTGGTGAATAGACTTGATCTTTTTTGATATTCTGTTGTCCTTCTTGAGTAGTTGAAATGTCATAAGAAAGAATGCTCCATAACTACTGAATGAATTCCTCTGCTTGAGGCATGTCCTTTTCGTTCTTCGGCCAAACTTCTCTTGAATGCAGTTGTTGAGGAGTAATTGTGCTGGGTACAGGTAGCTGGCCACCTTTTTTCTTCGGGAGCATAGAATAGCTATGGACGTGGATAGTCAAGACAGGCGGAGGAAGAAAATTGGCCGTTGGATTAAACAAATGAATAGCGGGGATCTATCGACGGGAGACATTAGGAGAAAGCAGGAACAAACAGTCCTGAGCCATTGGATTTTGGGGAGATAGATCCAATGGTTATTGAGGGCGGAAGGTACATGGGTGATAATGAGCAGGGGACGATGGACAGGCAACAGGCGGTATTGCCCGCACCGCTGTTGGAGGGTAGGTGGTAAATGTACAATGGGTCGCGGTCACATTCATAACACGATGCGTGGCGGATGGGACAGGTTAATACCACTTTCCTCGCAAGTTAACGAGCGGGTGGCTAGCGGGGTCGAGAGTAGCGTATGCCGTCGGATCACGCTACGGACGATCGTATTTTGGGGAACTGATTGTGGTTTAATGCATGGGGGAAAAGGCGAAGACCGTTGGATCGGGACGATCAACGGATGCGAACGAAGGATGACGATCGGCAGTGGAAGCACGGGGTCGTCTGAACAAGTCACATTATTGTTTGAGTTGCGCACTCGGGGGCTAGAGGGAATATAGGCTTATATAGGGCTTTGGAGGTGAAATGGAGTTAGCGGGGTGTTGAGAGTGCAAACGGTGAGAAGAAGGTAAAAATGACCAGCTGAAGCCTCCTTTTAGCAAAACCAAGGATAGAGCCCACTACTGCTCTTCGAACATCAACAACCTGTAGCAGAACTAACAATACTCATCATGTAAGGTGATTTTGAAGTTGGAGTCGCCCCTGACACCAACTAAATAGAAATGTCTACCTCCTTGTAAGGTGGAAACTCTGAAATCTCTGTGAGAAACAGATTCTGAAACTGCTGTAGAACTAGGTACCTGCTTAACACTTCTGCATCCTCAACTTCTTTACCTTTGTCACTAGAGATATGTAGGGAAAATAACAAACACCCTTTCCTACGACTCTACTTGGCCTGCATAGTTTTCACCATCCTAACTGATGTGGATTTCTTCTTTCCCTATAATATTCTTGTTTCCTCATTGTCATCCAAGAATTCAATGGCTTTGTTATAACTCTCCACCTTGGTTTGGTGAAGGTATAGAAATTCCATACCCAATAGCATACTATATGATCCCAATGGAAATACATTCAAGTGTGTTGCTATAGACATGCCATTCAACTCAAATGCACAAGCGCTTACTCAATGATGGACTCTTTTCTTAGTACCTATAGCCAACTACACTAACCAATATTCTGCAGGCACTTCTTTATTAAAACCACACTTATCCATCGAGTCAGGACTAACATAACTATAATTAAATCCAAGGTCAATCAAAATAAAAACAACTTGATCAAAAAAATTATCATCCATCTCAATGATAGATGCTTGATGGTATGCCTGTTTTTTATCCAATGCTTCATAGATACAAGGAACGCTTTGACCAAAATCCCCAATAGTCTGCACCTCCTGTGCACTATATATCTGAGGTATACCACCCCAATTTTGTGGACAACCTCTCTTAAGGCATTCCTTACCGCATGTCCAACACTCCAACCATCTAGTAGCATCACATCTATGCTGCTATTGTGACCCATGTCCTTGTCTAGCTACATTGAGCTTCTTTTTTGGTGCCACATTTTCTTTCTCTTATGCATTCCGAGGCCTTGTTATTTTTGGTTGCCATTTACCCTTTATCCTTATTCTTCCCCTTCCATCCTTGTTGATATTCATTCTTATGCTTTGACTATTCATAGCAATGCTTCAATTTCCCAATAACTTCCTCCAGTGACTGAGGCTCATCACACTTAATCCGACTTCTAAATTCTGATCGAAAAACACTGATAAATCGCTAAAATTTAGTATTCTCATCTTTAAGATGAGGTACATATCTCAATATCTCTAGGAACTTAGTCATGTACTCTTCATCTGTCATTGATCCCATCTTTAGCTCATAGAATTCCTTGGCCTTACTAACATAGTACCTTTCTGAAAAGTACTTTTTCCTAAAAATCCTCTTGTACTCATTCAAAATCAACTCGTTTGTCCTGATGTCTCTGGATTGCTTCACATCTTCCCACAAAATGTATTCTTTACCTTTCAGGTTGAAGATACCAATTATGGCCTTCATGTTTACTGTGTACTCATGAAACTTAAAGAACTTGTTCATCCTAAGTATCCAAGCTTCCGCATCTTCTAGTTTCCTCAAGTCTCCATCAAATGTAGGTGGCTTTGCTATCTTAAACTCATCCAACAAGTATCCCCTATCAATCCTCCTGTAAGGATGATAATGATGACGATCAGGATGCCTATAAGAACCAGAACTAGAATAATACATGTATTCGTGACCTCTCCTATCAAGAGTATAAAAAAACTTGCCATCTCTCACTATGTCATCTCTTTCCAACTTGTGACCACCATGATACCTACTTCCATATGCCCCATTAGTTATGTCCTCATGTCCATGGCTGATCCGAATTGGCTCTTGTCGCTGCAATTCTGACAACTTTGAAGGAGTATTTCATTAACCTCTTCTTATTTCTCTTTTGCCTGCATGGTTTTGTCATTGCTTGCCTTACAATTCCTTATTTTTTCCTTCAAGATTCTTAATGTGTCTGCTAAGCTAGAACAGTGCCCAACACCACACTTCTTATTTGATTCATAGGGAGAGTGTTTGTAGTCTACCATCTTGCTAGCCATTTTGATCTCTTTCCTGCAAGGCATACTATGTCAGCTAAACCAAATCATAATAAACCAACATACCTTAGCAAAATTCGGGGAGGATGTCTCATCTGCAAGGTCAACCAATCAACGTAATACATGTACAAACATAATCATGACAAATATATACATATAATACATAAGCACATAACCATATAACCATCATTATAGCTAGAGTCTAGTCATTAATGCATGACCATATCAACTACACATACCATGACCTCATGCATGACAAAAAAAACCATACCAATATAAATTGACAATATGCAAGCATAAACAACATGTAACCAGTCATACACTGATGACGACATACTTCACAACAACAACATTCTCATTCACATGGCAACATCACTACAGTCATGACCAACACCATGCATATGCAACAAGCATATAGACAATAAGGATGATTAACACATGTGCAACTGACATGAATGCATGACCAACACACACCGCCCATCTAGTCCAAGTTGTGAACCATGCTCTGATACCACTCTGTAACACCCTCCTCCCACATCTAACCAAGTAACTGACCAACCAGGGTAAACATGTGACGAGCGACTACTATGATGGGATTCAACCTCCTATGTGACCTTAAGGAAGTGGAATTGATGAGAACACACTACAAAGACCTTCAACATTAGTAACAAAACTCCCAAGAGCCAACCCAACCACTCAAGTAGGAAGTCACTGAGACCAACTAAGGTTTTAGACCCTTAAACTCCCATATTCTCCCTAGATATGGGCATGCATGTGTCCAAACGGCTCTAGACACTCCCACAGCATGGTATGCTAGTGTCCAGGGAATTTTCTGCCCAGTGTTGTGCCAACATCCCCAGGATTTGAGCCACTTTTTCAGGCCCAAAGGCTAGGTCACTGCCCGAGAACTAAATGACACCTTCAGAACATAAATATAACAAGGGAATGATGATACAAAAACAATTACTTGAACAAGGTTTTGACTGGACCCCTACTAGCCATGACATACATTTCGCCAAACATGTCATAAATATGTAACCTGCAGGAGTAAACAACAGATCTGATCATAGGGATCTCATACTTATTTGATAATCACTAAAAAGAATTGTTCCCTTATATCATTAGATACATTATCATATGTTAGTTCATAGATACATTGTTCATTCATTTACAAATCAAAACATGAGGAGAGCCATACATCATCACTGTCATAATACATGCTTATAACTAAAAGAATAACAACAAAAATATCAAGGGTACATCAGCCATAAAATCCACATATAAACCAATACATTTATAGATAAGATATCAAGGATAAAACTTCTTATTATTGAATGCAAAAGCCAATTCGGGATGGGACTACCAGATTCCACCTAACCATAGAATGGATGAGCCAATACTCTCTTCAGCCATTCACCCCCATGCCATATTCCAAGCATGAATGTGGGACTCAACCAAAAGAATGAACCAGGGAATCCCACGGCTAAACCACCTCACCCTCATCAATAAAAGCTAGGCTTTACTACAATCCACACTAGATCACTATGCGAAAACAAGAAACACCTAATAATAGGCTTTACCATGATCTCCACTAGATCACTAGGCCAAAATAAGCATGGATGCCACTAGATTTCTCCACCTACACTGTGAGGAATTTTCCTATCCCCTATTCTCTCAGGATTTACCACAATCCACACTCTAATCCAGGGATCACAAGGCCCTAAACCAAGACTCAACCCTCTAGGCTTTACCGTATATACCGCCATTCATTGGCAAGGATTCTATTGACATGCCACAATTCTCCACCAAAAGTAAAGGGGATCTCCCTGGCATAGGATCACAACTAGACCCTATACCATTTGATTTAGGGATCCCATCTGGTATGTAGGCCCAATTTCTGTTCAGTTGAGTTGATCTTGCTTTAGACAAGGGTGGGATGCATACTCAATTGAACGCATGAACTTCAATAAATACAAGGAAATAACCGACAAAAGTTTATAACATGAACACCATGAATACCAAGATTATAAATAACATAAACCCTACATAAAGTAATTGTTAGCAGACTTCAAATAAGACTCATGTCCATAAAATAATGTGCTTAACAACTATAAAAAAATTTACACTAATCAAGCATCTATAAGCGTAATTCAGCACACAGTCAATAGTAAGATTACGCCAATATCAAAAAAGTATTTCACCAATAGAAGCATAGCGTTAGTAAACCATATACCACCCACACATAGAAAAACAAAGTTTGTAGCACAAGACAACACCTAAATAGACCGTGTATCACAGAACTCTCTGGAACATTCGATCCATCAAGTAATTCATACTCATGGCACCACGAAATAAAATATTTGTGTAACCCAATAGTGGAAAATAACAATTGCTCCTTACATATATCAAAAGAGCACAAGTTCTCTCAAAACAATATTGTCCCAAAATAATTCCTCAGCTAAAAGTTCCTTACAATGTGTCATGAGGGTGTATTTATAAAATGAGGGCAGCCCATGACATACCCCTAACTCTTGAGCTTCCTCATGACTTTTCAACTACCTGGTGACCCTTGGACTTCCTTATGACTCTTTACATTCCAAAAATGTCCTATCCTATCCTAATTTCCAAAATCACAAAATAAGTTGATAATTTTGTCTAACAATTTAACAATAGAAAGTTCGGGAATGCCTAGGTGGAGTTGCTCCATTAAGTATGTGCACCACAACTTGTATTTGGATGCAATGGGGGTGATATGTGGTTGTTCTTCATCATGTTTGTGCAGGAATTCAAGGGAATCTCATATGAGAGTGGTCCTTTTAGCATTCACCTGATTCCCTAAGGTTACCAACTTGGTATACATTAACACTGGTTCCATCACATAGCATGTGTTATTCTCCTTTGTAATACAGGCAGATCCTCTATGATGGCGGCCTGTCTATATGTGTCGACAAATTCCTGAACTTACTGTGAGATATATTCCTACTTTCTCACATGCCATACTTCTTTGATTGACGAAACTCCACGAATATCGATCATTGACTCCAGACCACTGAAAAGGTGTCTATATGAAGCCAACACCCTATCCACTTCTTTGGCTAGTTTTTCCTTTGACTGGATCTTGAATCATAGCTGGACCTTGTCACTTTGCATGGTGATCCAATCCTTCTTTGGACTACCGTTGGTGCTCTCGAGTACTTCATAGACCATTGAAGAATACTATCTAGGGTGGTAACGACTTTCTTTAACATGGAAGCCCTCTCTTTTGTATGATAATGTATAGCCAAGATTGGGGCCACTGTGTGATGTAGCTTTGAAATCTCCTCATATACAATCTTCGTGGCTTCACTGAGCGTCTCTGCCTCATCTTTGATTGCTTCCTGGAGTTACGTTGTACTATAATGAATTAATCGGAGGGCCTCATTCTCTTCTTTTGCTCTCTTTCTCTCCTTCTTTGCTTTATCGGCCTTTTTCTCCGATGCGTAAAGCCTATGTTGGAGCTCTATAATTTTTTTTTTTCATCCTAACCACATTATGTTCAGTTGCAGTCATAAAAGTAGTTCTAGTCGAGTCGATCATCTCAGAATTCACCGTGGTGTAAAGCATAATTTCCTTAGCTGTGGTGACCGATAAGGGTTTTGCAGGGTTACTAGCACAACACTTTCTTCTCTCCTGCATGATCTTGAGGCTAACATTGTTGAAGGTGAGCTTAGTGAGGTCTAGTACCTCTTCTTCTTTCTCTTCCAGGAAGCCTAGCTCTTGCAAGGGAAGATGTCCTCTGGTGAGGGGAATAGACGGAGGGACATCTAATGGAGCTAGTTCGCCTTCTTCTGTGTCTGGATTAGTTGTCTTACTAGTTTCTCCCTGTACAATATTTATGGTTTCCTCTTCTTCATTCCTCTTTTGTTCTTCCTCTAGCTACCTCCTCTCTTGTTCACCTAGTGCCTGTTGCTTCTTGAGCACCTTAGCCTGCATAAGTTTTTCTTCTTTCTCCTTTATCTCTTGTTCACATTTCTTCTTTTCTTCCTCTTCCTTGGCTCTTTGTTCTTCCTGCTTCTTTTCCTCTAGTTGCTTATTTCTTTCTTCCTCTTCCTGATGCCTCTTCTTTTCGAGCTGGCCCTTCTCACCTAACTCTTGTGATTTCTTGAGATCCTCCTCCCTTTTCCTCTTGAGATCTTGTTTCTTCTTTTCCAAGGTGACGTTCCTTTGTTCCAGCATTTCATTATCATCCCCATTTTCTGGGTCACTTGGGATATCTTCCACCTCTTTCTCCTTTTTCTTCTTGGGTTTCCTGGTGGCCTTATTTTTCTCTTGCTACTTCTTCTTCAAGGTGGAGGGGATCTCTTGCAAACTCAAATTCGTTTGGGAGTGTTTGAGGAGCTCCTCGTCTCTTACCTGTTTCTCACTCGGGCTCAGTTGCTTAGTGGAATTATACCAATTCTTAACCCCATCTTCATGATCTTCTCTAACATGTGAATATGAGTAGTTAAAATTATCTCTCTTCCAGTGACCAACCACAATCTTCTGAAGGTCATACGTAGAATATTTTAGGGTTACAAAATGACTACCCTTCAAAGCTTCGGCCTCCACCTCTACGTGCCTGAATTTTTTACTACATATGATATGATGACGAGTGGGAAAGATGACCATGGTTTCTCCTTCCCTTTGCTTAGTACCTTTGAGAAAATTCACGTCATATGATAACACACTTCTCGCAAGAGCACTTTATCTGTGGTGAACCTAGGAAGAGAATGCAGGGACTTATGGGAATTTAAAACTCTGAGGAATGTACCCTCCTGGAAGGGGAACCAATGTGCCACCTTGAAAATGGTTTCCATGGCCCTCTTTGATATGCAAGGGGTCACTCCTCCGAATAGTTGTTGGTATAGTGGAGAAATAAAAGACTCAGAAATGACATCGATCATACCCTTGAAGCGGTGTCCCAAAAGATCTTATAATGATGGTGCATGGGGCTGGTTGTGTATGTATCCCAATTATAGCTCCAGTTTTAAAAATGGTACCCTACACACACTGGCTCTAGAAGGTATGAGGCCATATAGAATTATGGTGGTAACTCTGGTTCTGGCTACTTCGCTGCGATGATGTTCATCCTCAGCGCTGGCACAAGAATGTTGGCCCAGTAGAAAATTGTTACACGGGTGGTGACGACGTACATTATAGGGACCCATCTACTGTGGAATACATCACAATCTCCTTTTCCATACAGGTGACGAATCATGGCAGCAATCAATTGATAAGCCTTTCTTAGCCAATTTGTCCTGTACACCTAATCTATCGTAGCCCAAAAATTAGAGGGGTCTTACCACCATTCCCTAAGGATGTCTTTGGTAGGCGTCACAAAGTTGGAGATCCACCTGGTGTTGAAAGTTTCTTACTTATTAGGGAGCCTGTAGTAAGTGGGAATGTCTGTAGAAGAGATTGTTGCTAAGGGTGTGCCACTATATTCCCTCACATTCCATGAATCCATATCTGTGCTTTGTAGTATCCAATCGATGGTTTCGACACACAGAAAAATAAGGGGGTGTGATGCTATCTTGTGGAGCTTGGAACTCTTGACATTCAGGTACATTGGGAAGTCTTCTTGGGTATCTAGTATGCTCGGCTTGGATAACTCCTCATAAATTTTGTACTAGGAAAGCCTCGTGTTCTTAGTAATATTGCAAGCCGTGTCTCCATAGATAGGTGGTTCCTCATACTGATATATTTCCTCTAAATTTCTCCCCGAGATTTTATGGGCAAACTTTAAAATAGGGGGTGCCATCTTATCTTCAAAAGAGGAGATGGATATATAGTTGAGATCCATGTCACTTGGCATATCAAAAAAAAAATCCCACAATGAGAGTGACGACATGAAAATAAAAGAGAGTGCTTAAAAAAAACAGTTTTAGAGGCTGCAAGAGGGTTCTTGGGCAAGGGAAAGAGGTCGCACGGGGAATATTTAGATCTAGTGACTGGGTGGGTTAAGAAAAGTTGTAGGTCACCAGAGTTTCAGGGGTCGTAGAGGTCGCAGGGTGGTGCCAGTCACAAGGTCATGGTCCTTGCTAGGTCACGGTAGTCGCAAGTTGGCGACAGTCGCAAGTTTGCGACAGTCGCAAGATTTCGCTTATCACGACTTTGGGCAATATGACCTGTGTACTAGGAAAGCTAAAAGGGAAACTAAGGCTTCAGAGGCATCTATGGAATTCCTCAGGGCCAAATGGTTAGGCACACAGGGAAAAAAGATTGGCTAAGGGCATGAAATGAGCATAAGGAAGAGAAATGGAGCTTCATGAGGCCAAAAGACATTAAGTCGAGACTCATGGATGCAAACTAGGTCGAATTGTGGATAAAAACCCTTAGGGTTGGAATCTACAGGGTTGGGATAGAGGAGGGTGGCACATGGATGGAAAAATGGTTGCTAGGGAAGAGGAAAGGTCACCTACCTGGAGAAAACACACCCACGCCCTGGTCGAAAAGCTTCCTTGTCTCTCGTGCGACCCTTGGCTGGGAAAGCCACTATATATATTTTAAGTCGCACATGTGAGGGGTCGCAAGGTCACAAACCTTGTGTCGGGAAAGAGTGTGACCTATACAACTTGTGTGACCTTGCGACCCAAAGGTCGCTAGCTCACAAGGGTCGCATGGTTGGGGGTTTGGGCCTTTGTGACCTATGCGACCTTGCGACCCAAATGTCGCTAGGTCGCAAGGGTCGCGTCGGGCACATGGATGGGTGCTTGGGACTTCACGACCTATATGACCCAATGACCTGTTGGTCACTTGGTCATAAAGGTCATGACTTGATAGCTCTAACTCATGCGACCTATGAAACTTGGTCTGACCCAGTAACATGGGTCGCACTAGTTGCAAGAGAAGAAAAGTTCAGATCATGCTGGTGCAACGAGATGACTTGGACCTGATTAAGAGCTTAGATTGACTTGGGAAAAAGAGCCTTGGGTTCTTACGAGACTTTTCTGGACTCTCGAGCTCTTAAACAAACTCTAAGGATGAGGAAAACTCTTGAAAAGGTAAAAGGGGTTCCTAAATTTCGAAGAGATTGAAATTTTGGAGGGGTTTTTGTAGCGGTTACAACAATTGGTGATTGACTAGGAGAAATCCAGGATCTTAAGACACCTTATGACGTAGCTTAAGGGGGACCTCAAAGAGTGTTTTTTCAATAGATTTGCTGGTCTTGCTGATGACACCAGGTCTCTCCTTTACATTGGTTAGCTATCCCTGATTTGTGAAAACTCGGCCTTCAACACATGAAATAAGACATCAATTCTCGCTGGTTTGGGAAGGAAGAGGAAGTTGAAGTAATGATATCAGCTTTAAGGATTTTTGGTATAATAGTCACAGTAATTTGGTGTTGCTTCACTGCCAGTGAGCTTGAAGAGTACCTTGGTGGAGTCACTATTTAGAAATCGCAAATGTTGCTCTGCTGCCATCAAGCCTGGACTGTACCCTAGTGGAGTCGTTTCTTCACCTCTTTGCATATGAATCATTTCTCAGTACTTTAGCCCTTGTTAGTTAATGGATGTGCTCTTTGGAACTTATTCATTTGTGCTTATTTTCACTTATTTCAGGTGGTTATGTAATCCTGAGGGGATGAGGGATACTGACTTATTTGGCATGCAAAGAGGTTGTTTCTATTTTTTCAGAGACCTTATTATTTTCTTGAAATATGTCTGTGCCAAAAATTTTTCTTCAGCTTCCCCTCATTCCTGACCCAATGGGTGAGCTAGAACAATGCAAAATTGAGGCTAAGTAAGTAGCTAAGATAGGCTGGCATGAGAAATAGGACCATGCATGAAATTGAGTTCCTCACTACTGTAAATTTTTAATACTCTATTTCGGTCGCTACATAAGGTTTGGTTGAAAGTTGGTTCCATAGAGAATACATCGGAGCTAGAGCACAGGGCCACTTCAACTTCAACCTAACATCCCAAACTTTTATTTCAAATCAAACAAAACTCTAATAGAAATGAAAAGAAAAATTAACGAGAAATAAAGAATAGGGTGCACCTAGTAGCCTCGAGGACTGGAAGGGGTTCAACCCTCCCTCCTAGGGTTTGCAACTTATAGGTATTCTAGCCAATTTTCTCTTTGACTTGGAAAGGACCAATCCATAAGGCTTGGAACTTGGTGTGTTTTCCCTTGTCTTCATGGGCCCGATCCCACTTAAGAACTAGATCTCCTACATAGAATTCATGTGTTCCCGTGGAATTCTTGTGAAACCACCTCTTAATTCGGTTTTGGTGAATGGAAAATTTCTCCCTGCTATTTAGTCTCTCCTCTTCCAAGCTAAGGAGTGTGTCGATGCAGCTTTCATTAGTAGGTCAAGGGGAGCCATGTGATTCTTGTGATAGTGTGAGGGCCGAGAGATAAAGGTTCAGAGGCAGGATGGCTTCTTTCCCATAAACTGGGAAGTTGGGGGATGTGCCGAGGGATGGTTTGGGCGTGACTCGATCAACCCACAAGGCATTGTTGAGTGCATTGTGTTAGTTTCTTTGGTAAGATATCATGGTTTTCTTGAGGATGCGGATGCGGATGCAATTTTTATTGTTAGGTTCTGCTAGGCCATTCCCTTGAGGATAATAGTTGGTTGAATGTTTTAAAACAATACTATTCTCCAAAGAAAAATCATACAACTTTAAGGAAGAAAAATATGTAGCATTATCGAACACAAGTGAGATTGGGACACCGAACCTAACCATGATGTATTGGTTGAAAAAAGATATTACCTCATCATCGTTGATTTTTCGTAATGGAATTACCTCCACGCACCTGGTGAAATAGTTGATTGTTGTGAGTATATGCCAGTGTTGCTTTGACAAGTTCAACACGATCTCTCCAATTACATCCAACCCCCATGGAAGGGCTCTTCTACTCCTATGGGTTGGAGAGGGGAAGATGAACGAGCCTGCCTTCCTACGTTCTTCTGATAGATGGGACACTTTCGAGCATAAGCATGCCCGTCCGAGTGTTGGCCAGTAGAAAATTGCTCGCATAATCTTATGGGTGGTGGTGTCACTAGCATAGTGGCCTCCTACAAGTCCATCATACAATTAATACAATACTCATTGGGCCTCCTCATATTCCAAACATCTTAGTAGCGTGCCGAGATAGTGTTTTCTGAATAGGTTCCCCTGAACCATTTGATACGAAGCAACTTTGAGTCTTATTTCTCTCTTCGACTTTGTGGAAAAATTATGTGGTAGGGTCCCCTGCACTAGGTATTAATTTAGGTCAGAGTACCATGACAAGGGATCGTGTGAGCCAAGTGGTTCCTTCTGGTACATTTTGATCTCATGCTCCCAACCTTTTGCCCCCTGACCCTGTTGATATGCAGCCTTGACGGTTAGTTTACATAGCCCATGCCCTTTCATTATGTGTAAGGCTTTGAACTCCAAATAATATTCCTAAAGAGAAGTCATCTAGTTGGGTCTCCTCTCACCCAACTCTTGTTGCATGAAGAGTGACCTAACGGCTAGGTGCAGGACCATCACATGACGTGGTTTTTGAGAATGTACAGCTTGAAATGTTTCACTTCTTTATAGACCATGTTTACTTGCTTTTCTATGTCAAGGTAATTGAGTTCCATGCCTTGCGACCCCATACTCATGAAGAATATAGGACGTTCATCATTGTTGTTATCCTTTTGCGTGAGGATGGTGGCTAAGGACAAATCTGAGGCAAAAGTGTATAACATGAAGTCCCTACTGAAGTCTATGTTGAAAATGGAAGCGGCCTCAATGATAGCTTTCTTGATGCAACTAAATCATCCTTTTCTTCTTGATTCCATTTGAAATTCAAATCTTTCTTTATCATGTTCTACAAAATCTTAACAAATTGCACAAAATCTGAAATAAATTTGCGAAGAAAATTGATTTTATCAAGGAAAGACTGCATACCCTTTTTGCTACTCGATGGAGGGATCTGTGCTATAGGTTTCTCACAGTCAAGATCGATATTGATTCCATATTTGGTGATGATATGCCCAAGGAGATTTCCATTAGAAACCACAAATATGCTTTCCTTAGGGTTCAACTAAATTCCATATTTCCGACACCATTTGAAAATCTACTTCAAATGGTGAAGGTAATCAAACCTTCTGTTCGAAAGGATAGTGACATCGTCGAGGTAGACCACTAGATTCTAGCATATTAAACCCCTGAAAGCGATGTCCATATCTCTTTGGAATGTTTCTCCAACATTGATAATCCCAAGCAACATGCAACGAAATGCAAGCGCTCCCCACTTTGTCCTGAAGGTCGTTTTAATCCAGTCTGGTTTGGCTACTAGGACATGATTGTAGCCAAAGAAGCCATCAAGCAAGGAGAATATTTTTGATCCTGAGACGATTTGGAGAACGTGTGCTATGGAGGGGATTGGGTAATTGTCTTTGTCTGATGCCCGATTGAGGTTACAGAAGTTGACGCACACACAGATCTCTCTAAACTTTTTCCGTACTGTGACCAAATTGGAAATCCACGTAGAATGTCTAACCTTGAAGATAATACGAGCATCTAAAAACATCTTGAGTTCCTTCTAGATGAGGTATTCCAACATGGGATGCACTTTCCTCAACTTTTGCTGAAATGGTTTGGCCTCTTATTTTGTAGGAATAACATGTTGGATGATCCATGTACCAAAGGTCTTTAGGTATTCATATTTCCAAGTGAAAATGTCACGGTACCTCTTAAATAGACTGATGAGAGCCTTTCTTTCCTCAGGGGAGCATCCTAGTCCTATGTTGATGAATTTGGGATCATACTCGGTTCCAAGGTTGATTTTCTCGTATGAGAGGGTGGAACTTTGTGTCTTGGTGTTTGGTAGGCCTTGGAAGCCATTATGTAAATCAAATAGTTTTTCTAACGTGGCCACTCCCTTAGGTATAAGGTTCCACTTACATGAGTCTGCCTCTTCATGTTCTTCCTCCTCGATGTTCGAGCCTTTAAACAATTCCACGTTCGTCATGAAATCTAGTATTTGTTGGTCATCAATGAAAATGCATAAGTTAGTTATATTATCAGGAACAGCTGGCTTATAAATAATTTTAGTTGAAAATCCATCCCTAAGGGGTGTAAATCTGGCTGTTGCATTTTACAAAGTACCAATAGTGGCGTTATTGAATCTAGGAACATAAATAATGTTAAAAACTTTAAAAGAGTGTATCAGGCGCCATACCTCTTGCTGGTAATTCTTTAGGCGTTGTGAAAAACAATGAATTGTGTTGTGTACCTGTCTTGTAATAATTTCAAAGTCTCTGATTACTTTCACACACTTGAATTTTATATCTATAGCTTTCTTGAGGCCAAGGATCAATGCCTCATACTCCATGGTGTTTTTAGTGCATTGGAACTCCAACTTACAAGAAATCAAAAATATGTTCCTTTTGGGATCAATGAGGACACAACTCACTCCAACTTCATTGTGAGTCTTGGATCTGTCGTAATATAACATCTATATTTCGTAATTGAGAATGGGTGGGTTTGGAGTGTGCAAATTTAGAGTGTAAATTTCATTTTCATGGACCGGGGGATCTGATGGGAGCTCCAACTTTGTACCAGGTGGAATGGTCGATGGTTTGGATTGATAAAAGCCCAACAATGTCTCGATAAAGCAAACCATTATATCCTCTTCGATGAAGCTGGTCAGCTGATCGGTGACAATGTGTTTCATGCAAGGCTCGATTTTGACTCTGATTTGATTATTCTTTCCTTTATAGGGTAACCATAAGTGGGACCAATCAATGGCAAAGTAGCCTTGGATCTTGCAGGACCAGACCCTACTAAGGAGTAACCCATAGGCTTATGGGATGTCAACTACAATTATGTTGATGCACTGATGCACTCGAGAATCAAAGGAAAACCTAATTATAGTGTTATTCAATTCACCAATGGTCGGGATTGGGGACCTATCCAGTTCAATGATCTTCACATCTGTTTTTTCGGGCTGGATATTCAATTTCTTGCATACCGACTAGGGCATGATGATGGTTGATGCAAAAGAGTTGATGAGGCAATTATGCACATTGTGGTTTAAGATTTCGAAGGTCAGAAGTAAAGGGGGGGTTGAACCTCTCGAGTTTGCATTTGTGGCATTCACAATGGCTTGAAGGTCAATCACGACCTAGGATCGGCCCAAGGAGTTAGCCTTGGCTAACAAGGAAGGTTTCGAGGCGGTGGAAAAGGCAATGAAGGTTTTGATGATGAACTCATGCTAGATGGTTAGCTTGGCCAACTCATACAAGGAGATGTTAACCCGCATATTTTTCATGTCCTGATGATATTATACTCCATGTATAGGGAGGAAGTGTCTTCTAAAGAGGATCACAGGGACAAGGTGATTTTAGTTGCACCACCTTTGGTTGAGATTTTGAGTACGAAAGTGTCTCCTTTGCCACCTGTTGGAGAATCCTTGGGGCTTTGGCTAGGCACCCCCCTTAGGGGAAGGGGTCAATGGCTGGCTGGTTTTGGTGGTTGGAAGAATCCTTCTTAACAAATCCCTTTTATTATATTCTAGCACAGGTTTTGACATAGGTTTCTTACTCTTGAGGCTATAACTTTTGGGAGGTTTTGGGGGAGGGGTGTCACCTACAATGGCCTCTTGAGTGGTCAGAACATCTCCTCTATGGACTTCGAAGGCTAGTATAGCAGAGGGAGCATCATCATTGGGAGCGAGGTTTCCTCTTCAGGGTCATTGGTTTCCTCCTCACCTTCTCTCGTGGTTTGATCTTCGAAGAGTTGGATTACTACGATGGTCATGGAGCCATTGAGGGTAGGTATTTTCAGAATGAGAGGCCTGATGGAAAGTGTAGAAATTGTCCTTTCCTAGTTCTTCCACATTGAAGTTGGTATTGGATCCCTGAGGTGTCCTAGTGGGTGGATTTTTGATCTTTCGAAAAAGGGGTTTGTCAGGTTTCACTCTTGAGGAGGCATCGCTAGTCTTCCTTTTCAATTCAGAGACGTCATTAGTCAGTTGCTTTAAAGATTTGGCCGACCCCTAGAAATCAAAGGAATCTTTTTCTTTGTCAATGAGATTATTGGTTGAGGCTTGATTTTTCTTAGCAGATGGTTTAGCCTCTTCTCGTGAGGCGTGCTCAAGGGTGCCTATAGAGAGTAAATATTTATCCAGTTATAGGGCTGTTGCAAATTTTTCTACTAAGTTGGATTTGGCCTCACGTTTAATGAACATGACAATGTCCCATGGAAGGGATCTTGTGTAATAATTGATGGTTATGGAGTCATTGAGGGCCATGTCTGTTTGGAACTTATTTATAATGGTCGTGAATTGTTGGTTGAAATTTTTCACCTTCTCATTCTTATGGAACTTTAATGTACTGAGCTCGGTGAGGAGCATATAAGGCGTATTATCTTTCAAAAACTTATCAAGAAAGGTTTTCTGGAATTCTTTCCATATTCGAATTGAAGCTACGGATAAAGATTGATACCAGGTGGTAGCCTTATTTTTGAAAGTCTGAGAAAAAAGGCAACAAGCCATGTCATCGTGTTGCACCCGCATCATCTACAAGGCTAAATAAAAGTTGATGATATTATCACCAGCTGAGGTTCCCTCTTCAGGGTCTAATTTCGATAGGCACTTCTCAGGATGGCGGGTCATGTCATGAAGTTGTCCCCAGATGCCTAATGGGGATTGAGCCATCTAAGGCAAAGGTTGACAGTGGTTGGCTCTAGGTGGGGGAGGAAAAATGGGGCGATTGGGGTTCCTCTCTGACTCATTCTTCATGCCTGACCCTCTGTTGTTGTGGGGAGGGTGCCTCCCATTTCCCCAAGAACTTTGAGGTGTCCTAGGTCCCAGGTGTTTCTTGCATTCTTGAAGTTCCTCAGGTTTTGATGGAATCTCAAAAGATGCTCATTATTGTAGAAGTTAATGTGGTCCCTAATATTATTCCCTGTCCCCTACCATAGGGCCCCTTCAGTATTCTCTCTTAGAGTTGGGTTGTTCATAGGGGTATGATTTGGGGGCAGTCGATTGCTTCCTTGTGTTCCTCCTCGTCATGGCTAGTTGTTTCCACGGTGATTGTACTCCTAGTGTCCTTTCCTTTAGATGTTGGGGGACTTTCCAACCCCTTGATTGAGATCCTTTCAAAAATGTCCACATAGTCATCGCGCGCTAGCCCGATTAACTGTGATATGGAATTAACCAGGACACCTTGACGCGTGTGATGAGGCAAGGAGGTGCATGGGTTGGATAGGGAGCTAGTGGAAGGAATGCACTTTAAACCCATGGTGAACTAATGAGTAATAGGGTGCATGGCCCTCAACTACTTGTTGGTGACTTTGAAGAGAGGAAGTTCCTGGCCTTCCGGTGCATCTTCAAGTGGGAGAGGCTAGGAAACCTCTTGCTGGGGCTTCAGGAAAGGTGGACTGAAAGAGGGATGGTATGGTATTTCAGGCGAGGTGGGGGGATGGGGTTGGTTACTAGCTTGATGGGAAGTTTCAGTTTTAGGGCGTGTATCGGTACCTGCCATCAGGCCCTCCTTCTAGTGCCAAAATATGTTGATCGGCCAAAATTCTCTGCCAACAGTAAAGGGGATCTCCCCAGTGTAGGATCCCAACTATACCTTGCACCATTTGATTTAGGGATCCCATCCAGTGAGTTTATATTTCTTTAGACAAGAGTGGGATGCAAACTGAATTGAACACATGAACTTCAATAAATACAAGGAAATAAGCAACAAAAGTGTATAACATGAACACCATGAATAACAAGATTATAAATAACATAAACCTTACATAAAGTAATTTGTGGAAGAATTCAGATAAGACTCATGTCCATAAAATAAATTTCTTAACAACTATAAAACAATTGAGAGTAATCAAGCATCTATAAGCGTAAGTGAGCACAAAGTCAATATTAAGCTTATGCCAATATCAACGAAGCAATTAACCAATAGAAGCATAGAGTTAGTAAATCATATACCTTCCACGTGTAGCAAAACAAAGTTTGTAGCACAAGACAACACATGAATAGACCGTGTATCACAGACCTCTCCAGAACATCCGATCATCAAGAGATTAATACTCATGGCACCACAACATAAAATATTTGTGTAATCCAATAGTGGAAAGTAGAAATTACTCCTTGCATATATTGGAAGAGCATAAGTTCTCTCAAAACAATATTGTCCCACAATAAATCAGCTAAAAGTCCCTTACAATTGGTCATGAGGGTGTATTTATAAAATGAGGGTGGCCCTTGACCTACCCCTGACTCTTGAGCTTCCTCATGAATTTTCAACTACTTGGTGACCCTTTGACTTCCTTATGACTCTTTACATTACAAAAATGTCGTATCCTATCCTAATTTCCAGAATCACAAGCTGATAATTTACTCAAACAATTTAATAATAGAAAGTTCAGGAATGTCTAGGTGGAGTTGCTCCATCAAGTATGTGCACCATAGCATGTATCCGAATGCAATGGGGGTGATCTGTGGTTTTTCTTCATCATGTCTGTGTAGGAATTCGAGGAAATATGGTGTGAGAGTGGTCCTTTTGGAATTCACCTGATTGCCCAAGGTTACCAGCTTGGTATACATTCTCACTGGTTCCACCACATAGCATGTGATATTCTCCTTTCTAATGGGAAGATCCTCTACGGGGGTGACTTATCTATATGTGTCAACAAATGCCTGAACTTCCCATGGGATATCTTCCTGCTTTCTCACATGCCCGACTACTCGGATGGACGTAAATCCATGAATCTTGATCATTGACTCCAGACCTCTAAAAAGTTGTCTATATGAAGCCAACATCCTATCCACATCTTTGGCTCATTTTTCCTTTGATTGGATTTTGTTGTGTAGGTTGACCTTGGAATTTTTCATGGTGATCCAATCCTTCTTCAGGACTACCATTGCTGCTCCCGGGTACTTGACGGACCACTCATGCATACTATCTAGGGTCTTAATGACTTCCTTTAGCATGGTATCCCTCTGCTTTGTGTGAGCCTGTATAGCCAAGATCGGTGCCACCGTGTGATGTAGCTTTGACATATCCTCATAAACGATCTCCATGGCTTCACTGAGCTTCTTTGCCTCATCTTTTATTTTTTCCTGGAGTTCTATTGTACTGGAATGAATTAATTGAAGGGTCGTATTCTCTTCTTCTGCTCTCTTTCTCTCCTGCTCTTCTTTAGTAGCCTTTTGCTCCAATGCGTAAAGCCTATTTTGGAGCTCTGTGATTTGTTTTCTCATTCTAGCCACATTATTTTTAGTCGCAATCACAAAAGAAGTTCCAACCAAGGTGATCATCTTAGGATTCATCATGGTGTCAGGCACAATTTCCTTAGTTGTGGTGACCGATAAGGTTTCTACAGGGTTTCTAGCACAAAACTTTCTTCTCTCCTGCATGATCTTGAAGCTAACTTGGTTGACAATGAGCTTAGTGAGGTCTAGTACCTCTGATTCTTGATCTTCTAGGAAGCCTAGCTTTTGCAAGGGAAGATGTCCTCCCGTGAGGGGAGTAGAAGGAGGGACATCTAATGTAGATATTTCACCTTGTTTTGTGTCTTGTTCAGTTGTCTTACTAGTTACTTCCTATTCAATCTTTCTTCTTTCCTCTTCTTCATTCCTCTTTTGTTCTCCCTCTAGCCGCCTCCTCTCTTGTTCAGCTAGTGCCTATTGCTTCTTGATCTCGTCAGTTTGCTTAAGTTTTTCTTCTTGATCCTTTTACTCTTTTTCTTGTTTCTTCTTTTCTTCCTCTTCCCTAGCTATCCACTCTTCTTGTTGCTTTTTCTTTTTTGCCTCTTCCTTGGATCTTTGTTCTTCTTGTTGCTTCTCGTCTATCTGCTTCTTTCTTTCTTCCTCTTCATGTCGCTTCTTATTTTTGAGATGGCTCTGGTCACCCAACTCTTGTGATTGCTTGAGATCCTCCTCCCTTTTCCTCTTGAGCTCTTGTTTCTTCTTTTCTAGGGTGACATTCCTTTGTTCCAACATTTCATTATCATCCCCCTTTTCTGAGTCATTTGGGATATCTTCCACCTCTTTCTCCTTTTGCTTCTTGGGTTTCCTAGTGGCCTTCTGTTTCTCTTGCTACTTCTTATTCAAGGTGGAGGACCTCTCCTACAAACTAACATTCTCCTGGGAGTGTTCGAGGAGCTCCTCATCTCTTTCATGTTGCTCACTCGCGTTGAGTTCCCAAGTGGAATTATACCAGTTCTTAACCCCGTCTTCATGATCTTGTCTGATGTGTGAATATGACCAACTAAAATTAGCTCTCTTGTGGTGAGCAACCACAATCTTCTTAGGGTCATACGTGCAATAGTTTAGGGTTACAAAGTGACTACCCTTGAAATCTTCGACCTCCACTTCTACTTGCTTGAAGTTTTCAACTACATATGCTCTGATGACGAGCAGGAATAATGGCCATGGTTTCTTCTTCCTTTTTCTTAGTACCTTCCAGAAACCTTGCATCATCTGGTAGCACACTTCTTGCATGAGCACTTTATCTGTTGTGAACTTGGGAAGAGCATGTGGGGCTTTATGGGAACCAAAAACTCTGATTAATGTACCCTCCTGGATGGGAAACCAATGTTCCACCTTGACAATGGCTTCCATGGCCCTCTTCGATATGCAAGGGGGCTCTTCTCCGAAGAGTTGCTGGTATAGTGGGGCAATAAAAGAGTTAGAAATGACATCAATTATACCCTTATAAGAGGTGTCCTAGAAGATCTTATAATGATGTTGCATGGGGCTGGCTGTGGATGTATCCCAATTATAGATCCAGTTATTAAACTGATACATTGCACAAATTGCATCTAGAAGGTATGAGGCCATATAGAATTATGGTGGCTGCTCAAGTTCTTGCTGATTCGCTTTGATGATGTTTGTCCTCAGGGCTGACACAAGAATGTTGGCCCAGTAGAAAATTGTTCCTTGGGAGGTGACGACGTACATGATAGGGACCCATGTACCATGGAATGCATCACAACATTATTTTCCATACAAGTGACACATCATGTTGGCAATCAATTCATAAAACTTTCTCAGCCCATCTGTCTTGTACACATGATATGTCCTAACCTGGAACTTAGACTAGTCTTGCCACTATTCCCTAAGGATGTCTTTGGTAGGCCTCATGAAGTTGGAGAGCCACCAAGTGTTGAAATTTTATTGCTTCTCAGGGAGCTTGTAGTAAGTGGCAATGTCTATAGAAGAGATTTCTGCTAAGGGTGTGCCAGTATAGTCCCTCACTATCCATGAATTCGTATCCGTGCTTTACAGGATCCAATCGATGGTTTTGGCACATGGAAAAACTGGAGGGTGTGATGTTATCTTGTGGAGTTTGGACTTCTTGATGTTCAGGTACACTAGGAAGTATTCTTGGGTCTCTAGTATGTTTGGCATGGCAAACTCCTCATAAATGTTGTACCAAGAAAGCCTCGTGTTCTTATTAATATTGCAGGTCGTGTTGCCATAGATAGGTGGTTCCTCGTACTGATAGATTTCCTATAGATTTTGTAGTAGGGCCACTATCTCGTCTTTGAAAGAGAAGATGGAGATGCAGTTGAGATCCACGTCACCTAGCATATCGAACAAACAATCCCATGATGAGAATGAGGACATGAAAATAAAAGAGAGTGCTTAAAACAAAATCAGTTTCAGAGGCTGCGAGAGGGTTCTTGGGCAAGTCACAAGGGAAGGGGGTCGTAGTGGTCACACAGAGAATATTACAACCTAGAGACTTGGTATGTTAAGTAAATTCACAGGCCATGGGGGTCACACAGGTCACAAGGATCTCGAAGGTCACAGGATGGTGCCAGTCGCAAGGTTGTGCCAGTCATAAGATTTCACCTATCGTAGCTTTAGGGCATGTGACCTATGTACTTGGCAAGCTGAAAGGAAAACTGAGGCTTCAGAGGGATCTCTAGAACTCTTCAAGGAAAAATGGTTAGGCACATGAGGAAACAAGGCTAGCTAAGGGTGAGAAATGGATGTGAGGAAGAGAAATGGAGGTTCATGAGGCCAAAAGACATTAAGTCGAGACTCATGGATAAAAATTGGGTCGAATTGAGGATAAAAAACCCTTAGGGTTGGAATATGCAGGGTTGGGATGGAGGAGGGTGACACATGGATGGAAAAATGGTTGCTAGTAAAGAGGAAATGCCACCTACCTAGAGAAAACGTGCATGCACCCTGGTCACAAAGCTTTCTTATCTCTCATGTGACCCAAGAACCATTATAAAATGAGTTGGGAAAGTCACTATATATATTTTCAGTCACACGTGTTAGGGGTCGCATAGGTCGCAAATCTTGAGTTGGGCAAGAGTGCGACCTATGTGACCTATGTGACCTCGCGATCCAAAGATTGCTAGGTCACAATGGTAGCATGGGTGGGGGTTTGGACCTTTGCGATCTATGCGATGTTGTGACCCAAAGGTCGTGTCGGTCGCTAGGTCACATCGGTCACATGGTTGGGTGCTTGGGCTTTTGCGACCTATTCAACCTAGCAACCTCTTGGTCACTTGGTGGCAAAGGTCACAAAAGTCTTGATTTGACAACTTTGACTCATGTGACCTATGCGAATTGGTCGGGCTAGGTCGCATGGGTCACACCAGTTGTAAGAGAAGAAAAGGTCGCATCATGCTATTGTAACTAGATGACTTGGACCTAATTAAGAACTTATATTGACTTGGGAAAAAGAGCCTTGGGTTCTTATGAGACTTTTTTGGCCACTCGAGCTCTTAAATAGACTCTAAGGATGAGAAAAACTATTGATAAGGTAAAAGGGGCTCCTAAATTTCAAAGAGCTTGACATTTTGGAGGGTTTTTGCAGCGGCTACAATAAATTCCTAGGCCTAATAAAGGGAAATCACCTCTAGATTTTACCGTATATATCGCCATTCATCGTTTGAGGATTCCTAGGTCCACTGAGGCAACACAAAATCTGGCTTTACCACAACCCACAGTCCGGTTTAGGGGTTACTAGGCCATGTGTTCTATATCATTCAGAGATCCACCTCACTCAGCTTCGAATCCATCCGACAATCCAACTCAACCAAAACATGAGCACCCCATCACACCATGGCTATCCAGAAATGGCAAGGCTAGGCTGAAAACACTGTCACACCTGGCAAAGCCCATTCCATAATAGAAAATAACCACATGCAATACCATGCATGCCAAATATAGCAAGGAAAAAAAACATGCAATTAGATACCTACAAAGAATCTTGTTGTACCTACTTGATCATGTTTCTTCCTTGCTTTCTCCTTCCTTCCTCTTGCCCTCTTTTCCTTTCTTGATCCAATGCCAAAGTGCTCCAAGAAAACTGTAAGTGTCCAAGAGTGATAGAGAGAGAGAATGATGAGAGATCTCCAAACCTGAACTGGAAAAAAGGTTACAAACTGATCCTCATAAGCTTTTTTATCAATTAGGCCTCTATTGTCTTCATTTTCCATTATTTTCCTTCAATTTCCTCCTCACAAAGAACTTGTGACCTTTCACCTTTGTTTTCTCCTAATTTCCATTATTTTAATAAATAAATGTGCCAAAAATGCCATTTTGCCAATTTCCTTAGCCATAATAAACTAATGAACACCCAAACTAGGATGTTTTTCCCAACATTCATCTTGGAATAAGTTTCCCATCAATTGTTTTCATTATTTCCCCTTTATTAACTTTAATTACATGGAAATTTCATCAGTGCTGTTACATTTTTTGAAGTCTTTTGGGGGTCCGATACCAAATTCAGATACACTAGCAGACGCAACAACTTCAAATATTTTAGATTTCTTCTTTTTCTCACTCATCAATGGGACCTTCCATAAGGCCGAACTTCATTAACTGGTCACACCTTTCATCTTCTCAACCACTAATGGTTTCTTTAAACAATCCACATTATCTGAAGGGCTTGGTCCATTAACAAGATATTGGGATTCTTCAACCTCAAGTGGCTCAAACTCGGGGTTTATCTCATCACTTGATGAATAAATTTTTGTTTCCTCAATCTGCACAGGAGTTTCCAACCAAGAGGAAGCACACTTCACTCTCATCATACTCCTCGTCATTTTTCTGGTTGGCATAAATGTTGGGGTCTCCATTGGCATATTATCCACTATTTTTTTCTTATTCAAGCTTGCACCCCTTTCTTCTTCCCCTTACAAATTACGCCATTTAGTTTGTGCAGACTTCAATTTGGGGCATTTCCACCTACCCACAAATGTTTTGGCCTGATGTTCAGAGGGCTTCTCTTTACATCTTACCCATATTTATAATGTTTCCAAGTTGGTTATTGGAGAGGAAGTGATCCCAACTAGACTCTCACCTCTATAACATTTCAGAAATTAAATTTTTAACCAAACCATGATGATAGAGATGATAAGGAATTTGTGTCAGGGGGCTCTGCTAGACCCCATATGCCATACTAGCTAATATTTTAAAAAGAAAATAGGGGAAATTGATTAAGTCACCCCATTAAAAATGTAATAGCATCTAGATGTGGTACAAGAATATCATAAAATACCTTCCCTTGCAAGTCACAAACTTATGCAACACATGCAAAATATACTTCCATTTTTATACAATGAATTGCCTCTTGACACCCTTCTTCTAGTCAGGTTCATATCTTGGTTTTGTGAAAAAACTCTGCTAGACCCCTCGCTCCACTTGCAAATTTTTAGCCCACTTATCCCCTTCACACAGGAGACATGTTTCTTGGGAGAGAAAATACTTCGAGACTCCATTACCAAATTTCCCATAGTGGCAACATTCTTGTTGAATGTTTTGAGAAATGAGTGAGTAACAACTATTTTTAACATCTAAAATTTCTATAAAAATGGCATCCAACCTACTGCTTACAATATGGGAAAACCGGTGTTGTATATATCCTTTAGAGACCATGGCTCCAGTTTAGCTGGGCCTAATTTCCCCATACTAGTGATAGTCGAAACTCAAATCTTCTCAACAATCGGGAAGGAAGGGTAAATTTAGGGCATCATGGCTACAATTTCCACACACCATTGGGAATTGAAGGATAACAAGGGAAAAAGGGCATCGATACATAGTAGGAATAGGGATTAAGATAAGTAGTTAGTGGGATTTGATTACGAGATGGGCGGGGTCAATTAATTGAAACCCTTGACTCTTGTATGATAGTGAGGTAGGGGTACGAAGAGCCACTACTTCGCATCCCACTCCCTACGATGATAATAACAAATGGAGCGTAGTTGAGACATAAAAAATAACAAAAAATTAAGTTAAAAAGGTTATTGATATATCGAGACACTCAAATCAATTCACATACATAATAAGACTTATGAAAAATAAGGTCACTTTAGGTACCAAAAGCAGAAAATCATGCACATTGTAATGATACCCTGTCTCAACAATATTCTTAAAACTTAAAGCACAATACAATAAGAATGTCAATGCAATAAGACTATCAATACAATAAAATTGTCAAGGATAATTTCAACTCTCAAATCTATGTGTCCCATGCACTTTTGAAGCTAGACAAAACACATTTGAAGAAGATATTCAACTGCAAATGATAACAGAGTGATTCATAGGCTATAGGTGATCCTGAAACTCTGTATCATATTAAAAAAACCACAATCAAATTTTCTCACTTGGTTTAGTTGTCTCGAAATTGATAAAAGAGGATGTATTTTGGTTATTTTACACTAGATCTCATCACTATTAAGACTGATTTTCTTCTAATAAATTTCCAACAAAATATAACTATTGCTAGGGCTGCCAAAATTTGAATGTTGGAAGAACAAAAGCACTAACATACCAATGATATACATTCTGATGATGGGAAAAAATAGTGAGAATAGGGATATAGTGAATCAAAGAATAGGAGGGATATAAACTAGGGACATATAGAGGGGGCGATAGAGATAGGGACATGAAAATACTGATGAGAGTAGGGGGTATATTGAAAAAGGGGATAAAGGAAGGGATGAAATAAAAGGGACAATGACACAGTAATAAGAATAAGAGGGATATTGAAAAAGGAAATAAAAGAAGGGGCAATAGAAGTAGGGAATACGATAAACTAATAAGAATAGGCAAAATATAGAGAAAAGATAGTAAGAGAAGGGATGATGGAATAGGGAAAGGGTATTATGATAACAATGAGAAGAATGTAAAGAGGGAATAGTGAGGGGATGAAAGAGATAGGGATATGAACGAAACACATATGCTCAAATCCAGGGAATATAGTCCCTCTATAACAAAATAATGCTGGTGACCTATGTGAAAAGAATAATTGCAAAGGGAGTGCGATGCCAACTATGTCCAAATTAAGCAAGATGGTTGCCCCAAACTTGGTAAGGAGAAAGGTATCTATAAATCTCATTTTTTGCCACCAAAAATGACTCTTGAAGTTATCTTCTTCTCACTGAGAAGCCAAGAGACTGAAATTTCCAGTTATCACTACCCTTTTATTGAATTATTTAAGAGAGAATTTTCCTGCCAGTGCCCTGATTTTGAAGCATTTCTCTTTTCTAGTCACGCCAACAAGTTGGTTTTTAGGACTAAAATTTATTTTTACCTTTAGTTTTCCTCTATTTTATGATTTTTTTTTTCAATTTTTTCTCTCTCTTTTTTTTGAAGGAAATTAACAAGTTAATTGCTTATAATAGGCTAGAAGTCTTTCTTGCCTAGTATTTAGGTTCTGAATGTTGCTTCATGTGTTGAATAAAATCTTCCTTAGTGCTAGCTTGTTGATATACTTTGAGCCTATGCCCATTCACCATGAAGATGGTCCCTCGCTCATCAATATTTTTCACTTCTATTGCTCCATTATCAAAAGCATGCACTACCTCATAAGGACCCAACCAACACATGTGAAACTTTATTTTGAATTGTTTGAACATTGAGTCATACAGGAGAGCTAATCACCTCGTGAAAACTATTGTTTCTTTATAAATTTATCATGTAATTTAACTATTTGTTGTTGAACTAGAATGGTGTGTTGAACAACATTGCTGCTCATTTCATCAAGTTCATGTAGCTGCAAGAGGTATTATTGTTATGCCTCAGAGAGACCAATAACCTTCTATAGTATAGTTTTTAAAGTCCTAATATGGAATTCTATAGGTAACAAAACCTTGTTACCATACCCTAATTCATTAGTCACATGCCCAATAGTATTTCTCCATGTAGTACGATATGCCCATAAGGCTTTAGGAAGCCTGGTTTCCCAATCCTTTCAATGCATGTGTATAGTTTTTGTTAGGATAGTTTCAATAAACTTGTTGGTGGATTCCACTTGGCCATTAGCCTATAGATGATATAGAGAAGACTTTTTGTGCCTAATCTTGTATTTCTCCATGACGGCCTTTACCATATCTGAAGTAAACTACGAACCCTAGTTAGTCACAAGCTCTCGAGGAACACCAAATCTAGAAAAAATATATATTCAAACAAAAATTTAGTAAACAATTTTTAGTGGCAAAAGTAACAGCTTTAGCTTCAACCCATTTTGTAACAAAATCAATGCAAACTAAAATGCACCTTTTATTAAGTGATGCTGGTGTAATATGTCCTACAAAATCTATAGAACATTTTTCAAAGGGCTCCACCATGACCTAAGGACACAAAGGCATCTTATCATATGCATAGGGTGGCCCATTCACTAACAACTATCGAATCAACGGTCATATTATGTTGAAAATGGCAACAAGAAATGCTAAAAATAGAAGTGCTGAAAATAGCACGGCTATAAATTGTAGTTTGGGTACCAGTGCTGGATTGGGCAACAGGGAATGAAAAATGGAAGTGCTAAAAATAGAACTTCTATTTCTAGCAGTTCGGGATGGATTCCTATTTTAGTCAGTCCCTGGACTAAAAATAGGAAGTAAAATTCGAATTTGAACTTAACAGCTGGTTGAAAATAAATAAATAAATTCTCCATGAGTTAATTAGTTATGAAAAATCAAACATGAAGTCTATGTGAGGACATGCAACAGTTTATCTATTAATTGAGGAATTTATCCGTCAGTTAAAGAGATAAGGATGAGTTGTAATATTGAGTTGTAATTAGTTTTCTCAGTTAACTGAGTCAAGTCTAGTTAGATTAATTTAATAGTTTGTTAAATTAATGAGAGTTCAGTTAGTTAATGCTTGCATGCATGTAACTACTGTATTTCAGATAACTGAGTATTCACTCATGGATAACTCATGCATGTCAGTTCAGACAGAGACCCAATTGAGATCAAAGAAGGGAGAATGTACTATGAGTTGGACGAATATTTTTCCTATAAAGGAAGCTCATCCATGATGAGGATTTATCTCCTTCAGGACTGCGCAGTTGGATCAGAGGTTGGTGAGTGTGTGAAGAGGCCAATTCACAAAAGTGGCTACACTAGATCCCAATCAGAATTGTGCAAAGAAATAGGAGCCTTGGAGGGTAGACTAGAGGTTGGATAGAGGCCTTTGACTATCTATGAGTAGCAGAGGTATTGCAGAGAGAGCAAGATAGCTTTTGAGCTGATTCTTTTTGTAATACTGGTTATATTTCCACTTGTATGATAATACATAGTTGGGGTTTTAGGCTGAGGCTTTCCCCAGGTAAATTCTTCTGTGTTATGTGTGACTGATTTTTCCATATCAGTTATATGTGTTCTTATTGATGTTGCTCATGTTCGATTAAGCTTCCGCTAAATTGTTTGTAGAAGTAGATCAAGTGTTTTGATTTAGTACATTGCATTACCAGGTGATCTACAGTGGGAATTTCTACATATTACTTGGCATCCTTTAAAAGAGAAAGCTAGTAATAGCCCACACAAAGGACCTTATATGTAGTTCTCTCTTCCTTGAAGCGGCCCCCACATGGTTCATCATGGGTTTCCTTTAATATATCAAACACATTCTCTTCACGTACACTTATATGGATGATCAAATTTGAGCATGTGCAAAATATCTCCCCTTGAACCCAAGAGTATAAGTCATTTTCTTTAATAATTTTTTTATTTTCCCTAGCATAAACGTTTTGTGGTGTATTCCATGTCACTAAGTAGTTTTCTATATCTGCAAACCAAGGTGATTTAGTAGAAACAATGAATAAATTCTCATAAGGGAAAGAATCATCAACAAGAATCACTTGACTTGGATTATCAATTCTAGAAAGAAACTGAACTACAACGTTAGAACTACCAGGTCTATCAATAACAACAATATCAAATCCTTGCCTTAATAATAATCCCTTGTGAACCGCCTACTAGTTAATGGTTTATTCATTAGGAAATTTATAGTATAATGATTCATGTGGAAAACACCTCATATCTGGTTATATAGTGTTTGAATTTATTAATGGCATTAACTATGGCTAAAAACTCATTTTTTGTCACTATGTAATTAAGTTAAATGGGTGAAAGGTTCTTACTGCAAAAATGAATAGGGTAATATGATTCTCCTTCTTCCTGTCCCAATGTTGAACCAACAGTGGTATTTGAGGCATTAGTGTAGATATGAAAAGGAAGGGACCAATTAGGCTCCCTTAGGATAGGTTCCTTAGTCAGTTTCTCCTTCATTTCCTCCAAGGTGCATTGGGAAGCATTAGTACAGGAGACGTCAACATTTTTTGCCAATAAATGGAAAAGTGGGGCAATAATCCTTGTGAAATGATCTATGAATCTCTGGTAATAGCCCACATGTCCTAGAAAACTCACATTATTCTGGGATTTGGGACTGGTAGGTATATAATCACTTCAACTTTGGAAAAGTCCATCTGTATACCTTTGTTGGAAATGAGGTGGCCAAGGACTCTCCTCACATTAAACATCAATCTTCATTTTGTATTACTTAAGGCGAGATTAACTTCTTGGCACATGATCAAAATATTTTCCAAGTTCTTGAGGGCTTTGTGAAAAGTGACACCATACATGGAAAATTCATCCATATAGACCTCGACACACTCAAGATAGACAAAGATGGCTAGGGCTCCCCGTTAAAGAGAAGCAATTTCATTATAAACCCAGAAGAGGAGCACTTGGTAAGCGAATGTTCGCCATGGATAGGTAAAAGTGGTGTTGTCTTGATCCTCAGGTGTGATTCGTATTTGGCTATAACTGTTGAAGTTGTCTAGGAAAGAAAAGTAATTTTTACCAGAAAGGGTGTCTAGTACCTGATAAATAAATGGGAGGGAGAATTATGTTGGGTTGTGTTATATTCTTTCCACGACTAGCCCACGTAGTTAACTGGGGGGTAGAAGGGGGGTGGAGCC
>APFE030798976.1:0-15993 GCA_000404065.3 Pinus taeda
GTCTCGGAACAATAATCTCGGGCTGGTGTGATGGACCTCCCTCCTCATGAATGGCCTCTGGCTCTAGCTGTGGTTGTGGTGGCACTGTAAAGAACTCATGAGAAATGAAGTCTGCCCATGGAATGCCCTGCTGACTCAACTGATGAGAAACAATGAGCTGGATGAGACCATTATGGCACAAACTCCTATGCTGCTGAGCTAGGGACTGCCTCTGAAACACGGACACCATCCTCTGAATGTCCTGGAAGAAGAAAACTGGGATGTTCATCATCCTCACTCGGGTAAAGTGCATCAACAGGCGAATGTGACAAGAGAAGACCTGTGAAAATCTTCCCTCGCATATAAAGTAATGCATGATAAGCCGCATGATCGAAGCATACTCCGCCCGGAGGAATCTGAAAGGAAAAACCCCTGATAAGTAACTCACAAATGCTGGCCTAACATATGGCTCAAAATAAACGAAATCCAGCAATTTGCGCTTGGGCCACACCTCTCCCACATTTGGTATCCCGGTAGCCTCTGAAATCATCTCCGAAGATAGTACAAAATTCACCCTTGCAAGAGTAACCTGCCCATCATGAAGGTGTAAAACAAATAAACGTGCCAACTCCCTGTGATGCTGAATCTGAGCAAGCCTCTCACAGAACTGAAAACATGACATATATCGGAAACCATTCATTGCCAAAGGACAGGCCTGCAATTCTGCCAAAGAGGTGGGTTCCTGTCTCCTATGATGATCACCTTTGCCCCCCTTACGAGGCCTCTGCTGTACCTCCAACTCTGAAGATGATGAATGGTCATCACCTTGCTCATAAGTCTCGGTGTCTGACATGGTTTTGGAGCAAGATGGGCAAGCTGAAAGATAAATAGAACTGCTGCCTCTGCCTGCAAAAATGCTGAGAAGTACGCTGTTTTCAAGGGGAAAAAATCATAAGGGAAATGTTAGGGGAGGGATTTTTAATAAGGAATGGGAAAATATATAAAAACAGGGATTTTTAGGGATAATTCACAAAATGTTAAACACATCATCTCATCTTCCATCATTAGGAAATCATTTGCAACGAAATACTTTATTTGGATTTAATCATAAGGGAATAAGACTTCTTTTACATCTTGTCATAAGAGAAACGGGATTTTAGGGAAGGAATAAAGAGGAAAACAGGGCTTGGTTTTGGGGAAACACAGCAATATTCTCTTGCAGACAATAACTACAGCAATATGTCCATTTTATGAATATACACAGTTGCAACTTTCTTGTTTTTTCTATGGATATATAACAGCAGCATGCCTTCTTTTTTTTAATGACTATACATAGTAATATTTCTTTTGTTCATATTTGGTCATTTTGGCATATTATTGCTCTTTTTCTTTTTTTCATAACATTTTTATATTTTTTGTTATTCTTTTGTTTTCCTTGCTGTTGGTTCATGTAGTTTGCTTGCTGTGGGGAGGGTATTAGGGTTTGGGCAGAAGCATTAGAGTTATGTAAAGGGATTTGGGGAGGTATAGGGTTTTTTAGGAATTTGAGATGGGAAATTTAGCATTTCTTGCAAATGAAATAAGAGATAAACATATATTAACATTTGTGAATTTAATTTAAAAGGAAACAAGGAGGGGATAAGAGGGACTTAAAACCTTGAAAAAACACACAAACCCTAGCATAATGCCTACATTAACAACAGTCAAATTTACCCATTCTCTTGCAATCTTGAATGATAAAACCATTAGACACATCATAATTTCATCATCCCTTAGCATAATTCATAATTTTAGAGCCTACCTCGATCGATTTGGCACTTAGGAGGGCGATTTGATCGATTTGGAGGGTTTCTGGACAAAACAGGCCGAGTGGTCGCGCCCCTGTTCTGAGTGGTCGCGCCCCTGCTAAGTGGTCGCGCCCCTTGGAAAAACACACTGCAGAGATGGCTCTGAGTGGTCGCGCCCCGCCCAACTGGTCGCGCCCCGCCCAACTGGTCGCGCACCTGTTTTGAGTGGTCGCGCCCCCTGAAAATGAACCCAATTGCTGCAAGTCGCCCTTCTTGCCCTCTCTCTTGTGTTTTGCAAGTTTGCAAATGCATAATGAGGCTATGTAGAGGGAAATTATTCTTTATAGGTCCAAATTTAAAAAAAAAATTAAATCACCAAACCCACTTTCTAATGTTTTATGTTTTGACATTCACTTTAACATTGTTTTAAGGTCACTTTGCCTGAATTTGACCCTTTGAGTGCTTTAACTTCGTTCTTTTTGCAAGTTGACTATCTGATGGACTCTGGTGAGGAAACCAGGGTTATTGCCGACATTCTGAAGATTTTTGAAAATTTTCTTTATTTTTGCAAATTTCACATGACCTTGGGTTTAAAAACAGGGTTTTTAAATCCAAGGTATAAATGAGCTGTAGCTGATGAAAAATATCAATGGAACATATTTACATACCTCCTTCCGGCTTGCTAGGGACTATTAGACCTTTGACTCATGACCTTGCAGTGATTTTGACCAAAACCCTAGACCTAGACTTGGGATTTCAAGACAAAAATAAAACAAGTGTGACACAAGCTCATTCAAATGATATGACCTGATCCAGCAAAGCCAAGAAGGGAATGAAGACCAGCTCCTCCATCAGTGTTATGGCATGCCTAACGGGATGCAAAACTGATGCTGATGAGACACCTACCTATGCATATGCAAAGAGCTGTTGATCACCGATGGAGGGCTCAAGACCGACACTAACACCACCCAGGCTCAAGACCCTACCCAAACACTTAAGATTCAAAAGGTGTCTCTAGCAGAAATGGTTGAAAGACGAAAACAAGGTTTGTGCTACTACTGTGAAGAAAAATAGTCCCCGGGACATAAGTAAAAGGAACCAAAATTCTTTCAAATTGATGCTACTAATAACAGCTCATCTGAGGAAACCCCACCCCTTGGGGGGGCCAAGGACAAAGTTGAGGAAACCCAACCTGACAATGATCTCACAGCTATGCCAGATGAACTAGTTATCTCACTACATGCTTTGGTAGGCATTCCTTCGCCTCAAAATCTCAAAATCTGAGGCTTTCTTAAACATTGACTAGAGTTGGTATTGATAGATAGTGGCAGTACTCATAAATTTATCCATAAGTGATTCACCAAAGCTGTTCATTATTTTGTGCGGGAAGTCTATAATTTCCAATTCCTTATTATTGATGGGGGACCATGAAATGTGAAGGCCATTGTTAAAATATTAAACTTCAGATGGGAGACTACCACCTAAAGACCCACATGTTTGCTATTAAAATGGGTGGTTGTGACATTCTCTTGGGTGTTGAATGGCTTCGCACACTAGGCCTGATCATAATGGATTTACAAGAGTTACATATGAGCTTTAAGCAAAACAACCATATTCATACATTACATGGACTCTAGGCAGGTGATCCTACTATCATCAACTCACATCAAATGGAAAATATTTTGAAAAAGGACCATCACGGAGTCATCTCCCAAATTAATTCCATCCAGGCCATTGATTCCACTACTCCTCATATTCATCCTAAGATGCAACAGGTTTTAGACTACCACCAGTAGGTCTTTGACAAACCTAAAGAGCTTTCACCCTCTAGGGGTGAACATGATCATAGCATCCCTTTGGTCCCGAGGGCCCAACTGCCTAATGTGCGCCCATACCGATATCTTTTTTCCCACAAGAATGAAATTGAAAAATTCATCAAGGAAATCCTCGAAGCCAATGTTATTCATCCCAACATCAGTCTGTATTCATCACCAGTGGTCATGGTGCTAAAGAAAGATGTAGAATGGTGCATGTGTCTAGACTTTCGGGTCCTCAACAAGCTCACTGTTAAAGACAAATTTCCTATTCTAGTTTTTGATGATCTTCTTGATGAATTACATGGTGCTCAATTATTTACCAAGCTAGATCTTCTCTCTGGCTATCACCAGATATGCATGAAGGAAGTAGACATTCCCAAGACTTCCTTCCGAACTCATGAAGGCCATTATGAATTCTTGGTCATGCCATTTGGTCTCTGTAATGCTCCATCTACTTTTCAAAGCCTCATGAACCACCTATGGAAACCATATCTCTGAAAATTTGTTCTTGTCTTCTTTGATGACATTCTCATCTACAGCCTAACCCGGGACAAACATCTTTAGCATGTATACCTGATCTTACAACTACTTTAGAATCACAAATTATTTGTCAAATTGTCCAAGTGCTCTTTTGGAATGGAATAAGTCAATTATTTGGGACACATTATGGGTTGTGGAGTGAGGGTTAATCTAAAAAATATACAGGCAATGCAAGATTGGCCCCAACCAAAAAATTTGAAGAGTTTGAGGGGATTCTTGGGTCTCACAAGCTATTATCGCAAATTTATTCACAATTATGGTCGCATTGCTAGACCCCTCACTAATATTCTCAAGAAAAATTCATTTCGCTTCACTGATGCAGCTCAATAGGCGTTTGTGGCTCTCAAACAAGCAATGCACTCCACTCTTCTATTGGCCCTACTAGTATTCACCAAATATTTTGTGATTGAATGTGATGCTTTCTATACTAGTATTGGTGTTGTATTAATGTAGGAAGGTTGACCATTGACCTTCACCAGGCAACAACTGAGTGGAAAACATCTGGGTCAATCTACCTATGAGAAAGAAATGATGGCCATCTTACATGCAATAGACACCTGGCAACCATACTTGTTGGGGCAACGTTTCCAAATCCGCACAAACCATCAAAGCCTAAAATATTTTTTGGAGCAACATCTATCATCGCCACAGCAAAATAAATGGCCAAACAAAATAATGGGATATGATCATGAGATAATTTACAAGAAAGGGCATGATGATGTAGTAGTTAATGCTTTATTGTGCCAATTTGAGGATGAAAGAACCTTGCTATCAATCTCTCTTCCCATACCATATTGGATTGAAGAGGCCCCCAAGGAATGATTCTCACACCCCTCTCTCTCCCAACTTATTAATAACTTGAGAGAAGATCCTAATTCCTCAGTCGACTACTCTTTGAAGGATGATATTCTTAGCTACAAGGATCAAGTAGTTATATCGGTTTCATCCACCCTCAAAACCCGCATTTTGGAAGAGTTACACTCATCTCCAACTGCAGGGAATTCAGGCTTTAAGAAGACTTATTCTCTCACTCGTTCTGGTCCAGGGGGTTCTGGTGTGCTATTGAAGCAACTAAGCATATGGGTAGTTAAGGATTGATCCCCTCATGGATCTCCTCCTATTTTCTCGAGCCAGTTCACCAAATGAATCACACAATGGCGTGATCAAAGATACAAGTCAACATGTAGTAGCAAGAGTCCAGACACAGCACATTTTCTCCTTTTTCTTTCCAAATAGCTAATCGACGAAATAACTCTTTTCCTATTTAGTTTCATATTTGAATTAGGATTGAACATCAGACCTTTAGGCATAGAAGTATCAATTGATTGAGCACGCATTTTATATAAATATGTATCCTCTGTAAACGATATGGGAGAAGAAGTATTAATTAACTGCTGAAGAAATTGTTAACCAGACCTTCTTTCTTTTGTTAATTTGAAGTTACCTTTCTGATTCGATGTGTATGTGATTATGAATCATACCTACTGGATGTGGAGGGCCCCTGCAGAAAGTCAAGGTTTTTAGTTTATTTTCCTTTCATTGTTTTACGATTGTTTTCATTCAATTGCTTTATGGTATCACTGCATTCTAGTTTAATTACTTCAATGTTTTTAGTATTTCGTATAGCTCAGATTATATCATTTATCATTTCATATTTTGTTATGCTTACAATCGTTTAATAGATTAGTCCTTCAATGCTTTTTCACTTCATCACAATTAATCTTTTCATGCTTTCTAGAATTAGAATTTATATCACTCTGCAGTTTGTAATTAAAGATTTATTTCATGCTTATTGAAATCAAAATTGTATATATTTCATAGACAAGCTTTTGAATTTCAATACTTTGTTTCATAGCAGCAAGTTGTTTATATAGCTTCATAATTTTAGGATGAATAACTTAAGTCATTTTAGAATGATACTCAATTAGACATGATTTGATAAAATAATCTAATAGTAGTTTAACTCCCATTTTTTCTAATAGTATCTTAACTTATAGAAATTTAACTCTACTAAAAATCCACATAACAATGAAAATCTCAAAACAAACATAACCATTATCTTACTAAACGAAGGAATAGGCTTCTAGCATATATAGCGCACCTGCACTTCATAAGTTTACCAACTCTGGTCGATAATTTATGCTCGCAATTTAAGAACAATAAATTGACCAAACAAAGAGCATAACATCCCGACATTGGGTGAACCTGCTCAAGTATTGTGGTATTATGTCTCCTTTCTCCATCTTGATCTTCCAAAGCTTGTCCTTCAGTGCCAGCTTCCTGTGGCCACTGTTGTTCTGGAACAAGTCAATCAAGGCTTGCCACATTTCATATGGTGTATCCTTCCTGTGGAGGTTCGAGACAATATGATCTCAAACTCCTTCTAATATGATCCTTCTCACCTTTGCAACACATTTCTTCCACTCTATCAAATCTTGAGAATCTGTTGTTGGAGGCTTAGGAATATCTTTGTCTATGAATTCCTTCAACCCATTGTCTTCCAACACTTCCTTCATCTTGTCATTCCAATAAATATAATTTGAACTACCCTCAAGGGAATATTTGAGTCTTAATCTATAGAATGACATCATGTTGGCTCTAAAAATGATCCTGCGTATTCGATTTCACCTGTAAATAAAAACTCATATTTTCCTCTTCTAGTGTGATTTCTGCTCTGATACCATGTAGAAATTCCTTGTAGATTCAAACAGCTTATGTGATTTGCTAAAAAAAGACTTGAATCTACTCTACTCATCAGTGGAAACAATTAATTGATTGAGAAATCAGGAAGCGTACAAGAGAAAAAAGTTCAATCAACACATTACACAATTATTTCCTGGGGAAAGCCACAGCTAAAAAAACATGTTATCTATATATTGCATTAGTCAGAAAATATGAGAAGATTACAATTATTTTCTAAAGCCGAAGAAACCTCTGCACTATCTCTATCTGTCTCACAACTTCCTAGACAAACCTAGGCCAATACTTAACCAATTTTCCACTTGCCCAAGTCCATATTTCCTTGTGTCGTTTCCTTGGGAATTAGCCCCATATTAATTAGGGAAATTCCTCAATTGGAATTATGCAATCCTCACAGGCCTTCCTCTAACTGCATGCACCACCTGTACAATTTGGATGATTATACAATTGATAGTACATTTCCCTTGAACTCTAATCTCAAATGGGTAACTCTTAGATCTGACATGCATGAGTCATTTATGAGTGAATCATCAGTTAACTGGTTGAACACATGAAGCATCACCCCATTGTCTGACCTCCCACTAGTTCCGTCATCAATTAGAAGTAGTTTCACTGAATTTAACTCAGTTAAATTGAATTAATTAATTACAACTCAAAATGAACTCAACCAAGGCTCCTATAAAGTAGGAAACACTCTACATGACTCAAGTTAGACCCTCAACTCGAATTAATTGAACCAACTAAGTGAAATTAACTTAGTTAACTCGTACAAGTTGTTTTGTGATGTGGAATTATGATTTTATTTCTAATTTAATTCAAGGGAAAATTAAATCAGGATTTTTCTTGTTGCATTTTCAACATTTTGGCTTTTAATGTTAGCTAAAAAAATTGGAATTTTAACCTTAAAAAAACAGTTATGCAACATCACCACTATATGATTTAAAGGTATTTTTTCATGTTTTTTGCACAAAAATAGGTGTTTTTTGGCTAGAGTTCTCATTTTGAGATTATAGTTCTCGTTAATTTGGTAACTTTTTTGACAATTGTGCTAAATAAAAAATACAATGTATAGAGAGAATAACTCTATGGAATACTGGGAATGGAAGGGAGATATACTTTAGTACAAAGGTAGAATATTTGTATGCTCCTAATCAAATTTGAAACAAAATATTAAGGAAGTCCCACGACTCTCTGATGGTAGAATAAGGTTCCTTAAAATATATCAAAGGATTAAAAAGGTTTTTGGGCTAAAGGATTTGAATGGTATAGATGAATGTTCATATTTATCTAATGCTAATTTGTGAAGTTAAAAATATACTAATTGATAAGTAATATTTACTCACCCCCCTCCCAGTATTCCAACAATTGGTACCCAAGCAGGTTCCTTCAATAACATCTTAATAGCTCGAAGGAATATCTTAGAGTTCAAAGATGGGAAAACCAAAGAAGCAAGCCACCAAGCATTCAAAGGAATCAATGGAACTTCCATATATTGAAATGATTTTAGATCCTATTACCATTGATGAAGAGAATATGGTTAGTCCAATTCCTATGTTCAGTGAATTAGGTTTTGTATTTTGGAAAGGAAGAATGGAATCTTATATGGAGACTCACTGCTATGAGGTATGACACTATTTTCTCTATAGAGATATATACCAACGAATCTAGAAGGTTCTATACAGAAGCCATGAATCTAATCCTTAATACTCTGTCAGACACTATAAAATAAAAAATTGTTCAATGCTTAACAACCAAACATCTTTGGGAGAAACTTCAATATCTCTATGACGGTACAAAGCATGTAAGTCAATATGATGATGAAGACCGTTCTCAGGTCAAAGAATCTGACAATAAAGAAGAAGGAGGAGGAGTAGTTTATGTAGAGGAAAAATTGATCGGCGCTACATGTGACCTAAGCAAAGCAAGGAAGAAAAATCGGACACTTGAAGAAGAGGTTTCCCTTCTAAGGCATCAACTACATGAAGCAAGAAAGAATGAGGAAATATTGACAAGTCGATTAGAAGAATCTATTCAGAAGCATGAGCCAGAAATTAGCCAAAATAAAAAGAAATTAGATACAACTTTTGCAAAAATAGACAAACTTGGGAAAGAAAATAAAAGGTGGAAGGAACAAATACAAGTTCTTAATAGAGAAGCAGGAAAGTTCACTGTTCTAAAGTTACAAGCAGAAGAAGTAGAAGAAAGAAGGAAAATCTTGAACAGCTAGTTTCAAGAAGATATTGATCAAAAGCAAGAATAACTTGACGTTTCCCTATCTAAATAGATAAGCTTAGGAAGGAGAAAATGTTGAATAATGAAAGGAAGAACAATGACATGGATAAATTGAAGACCAAAGAAAAGGAAGCAGGTGAAGCCCCATATGACGAATGCACAAGCTCCAAGTACATGTAGAGAAATATCAATGAGAAGATTGATAGCAGGATACCTCATAGGCAAAATCAAAATGAAGGAAAAAAAAAGGTTAAAAATATTATTGCTCCAAGAAGTAATCAACAAAAAGCTGCACCTCCTCTAAAGAAGGATGGCTTCAGAAGATCCACAAGATGAGACAACACATCCAGGTATCTTAACACATTTAACGGATATTGCTTTTCATGTTCTAACTATGGGCATATGGAAAGGGATTGCAAAATGTATGGCAAATTTTATTATCAAAGACATTATCAAAACCCTATAATCAAGTTTGTTGGATCGCAAGACAAATTTCCAACAAACTTTGTTAGCATAAAGAACATGTCATTAGCTCAATGATTCAAGCCCAACATTGAATGTTACAAATTCCATAATTATGGGCACATAGCTCGCAATTGCAGGTACAATATGGAATATTCCATTAATGACAACCCTAACATCAGGTACAGTAAGGTCTAGAGAAGAAAACATATGCAAGAAGACCAATCAAATGAGAAAGTCTCAGCATTCATGCTTTCAGGTTTTGTAAAAGGGTGTGACGAATCTTTGATGGAAGATGTTGAAGTTTAGGATGATCAGACTGAAGAATTGGTTCACACATTATTCTAAAAATCTCAACATGTTGACTCCTCGTAAAAAATTAAAAAGAGGGAGTCTATGTAGCTGTAGTAGTTGTTCTTTTGAAAATCTATCTTTGATAGTTTGACAATTGGAAGATGTGAATCAATATTTAGAATGACATTCAAGATTATGGGCAATTTTTAGTGGAGTAGCTCTGGCAGGAAAAGTTAAGGAGATAAATGCAAAAGGACTCATTTGACAGGTAAAATCATCTATGGAAATCGTGTGAAGCATAGTACGTTGTGGGGGATAGGTTGTTGCAACAAGCATTGAGAAAGGCATTTTCGAAGCTAATAGACATATTACAAGAAGACAAAGGAAGGTATTTTGTCAGGGGGAGCACAAGAAATGTTAAAGGAACACAAAAGCACATAGATTTTTAGGGGGAGTCACCCTTTTCCATTGATTTCGAAGGGGGAGGTAAATCAGGAGAAAGAGATCAAGGTATGAAGTTAGGGGGTGCAGTGTTTGCATGGAGAGTGCATGTGTTTCCATCAATGAAAAAAGTGGATTTTATTGAATGGTGTTGCCATTGATGCCTATCTCTGTTAATGAACACTCTTAATATTTGTCAGGATTTCATTAGTTGGAAGCTCTAATGGAAGGATGATTAGAATCCCTAGCTCTAGGGTTTGGATTCTCTAGATGATGGATATACCCCGCACTTCTTGGAGGTTTTTGAAGAAGCATATCATTGAATTTTCCTTGTATATCCTCACCACTAGATTCTCCTTGTCATGTTGTTCTATTGATATGTGGATCATATCGTAGGTCTTCACGGTTTGGGAGTTATGTTTGTTTGAAGAAGAAGGACACATAGTGTGGGAAAAAACCCCAAGGGGCAGTGTTGTGGAAGATCTTCCTTGTCTCTCTCAAATACTCATGTCATAAATATTCTCATCAAAGATTAAAAATATGTCAAAGGGTTTATTATGAAAGATCATAGGAATTGTGAGGGTTTTCTACAATGCCAATCATACAAAGCTTGATCAAAGACTTGACCTAACCAAGCCTAATCATGACAATAATTTCATCAAACACATGATGAACATGTAATCTACAAGTCATGAATGCATATCTGAACATAGGAGTCTGAAACTTATCTGAGAATCATCAAGAAGCTCTAATTCCCTCTCATAGTAGTTGTACTAACACTTGTTAGCCCAAGCATTCATTAACCATCAAATACTTATCAAATCTTGAACAATACTTAGCTAGAGTGCATTGCAATTCCATGCTCGTAACCAGCATATAACTAGAATATTAGCCATAAAATAACAACCATAAAATCACCATAGTAACAAGTACAAGTGCTCATAGAATACAATAGGAAAATATCTCTTATTAACTTATGCCAAATCCAACCAATTCAAGGACTTCCACATACCCCCCAACCATATATTGGGCTAAACCAAACATTTCTTTCATCCAATCACCCCCATGCCATATTCCAAGCATGAACATGGGATCTAAATAAATAAACAACCAGGACTTCCCGGAGATTAAACCACCTCCACCCTCATGCTACCGCGGTCTTTCCAAAACCAATCAAGAGATCACATAAGAAAAACAAGACATAAACAACTACAGCTTCCTGGAGATTAAACCACCTCCACCCTCATGCTACTTCAATCTCTCCAAAACCGGTCAAGAGATCACAATGCCCAAAACAAGATTGGATGCCTCAAAGTTTCTTCAACAATACCTTGAGGAATTTTCATGTCTCCACCCACCTATTGAGGGCTTCCCAGAGACTAAACCACCTCCACCCCCAACCCTTGGGAATTTTCCTGAGACCACCTCACCCAGTTCCAAAATATTCCAGCAATCCAATGCTCAAGTACAAAAGAATTCCATCACACAATGGCTATCCAGAATTGGCAAGGAAAAAATGAAACCACTGTCACACCTAATAAAACCCATGCCAGTGATGTATACGAAACCAAATACACAAATGCATGTACCATGCATTCACAAACCAGCTGGGAAATCAGACATCCAACTTGTTACCTACAAGTCTTCCTGTTAAAATTGCTTGATCTAACCTTCCTTGCTTGTCCTTTTTTTTTCTTGTCCTTTCTTTGCTTGCTTTCTCAAATTCTAGAGTGCTCCAGGAATGCTCTAAGTGTGCAATAGTACGAGAGAATAGAGAGAACTCCAAAATTGAACTGACAAAAGCTATGAACTAATCCTCATAACCCTTTTTATAATTGAGGCCTCTATTTTATTCATTTTCCTCTATTTTCCCTTCAATTTCCCTCTCATGCAAATGTGTGACCTTTCATCTCCCTTTTCTCCTATTTTCCTTTATTTTCATAAATAAATACCAATTAATGCCTCTTTTCCTTTGCCAATTTCCTTAGCTATAAATAAACCGAAGTGACACCCACTATGATTTTTTCCCAACATTTAACTTGGAATACGTGTCCCATGATCTTGGTATTATTTTTCCTTTATTAACTTTATTTCATGAAATTTTAACCTGGGGTTGTTACACTCAACAGCAAAATTTTGGACCTGCAACACATTCATAATTTCAACCCCAACAACTGCCTAGAAACTTCGCACATGTGAGAGATAGATAGCCCAAGAACTTGCTTTAGATCTTCCCAACTTCTTTCTTACTTCTCCAACTACTTCAATCTTCTTTTTTGCTTCTTCTTGTAGATAGAACTTGATGAGTGAGTGCTCCAAATAGGTTGAGTTGCCTCTCTATATATAGCATTTCTGTTTGGTCAAATTTCCCTTATTTAGGTCGACTTCATGAGGACAAGGTTACCTTGGTGTGGAGGTGACAAATGACCTTTCTGACTCTAAAATAATTCCTTTTACATGGTACAAAATCGCAATAAGGGTCTAATAAAAGTGACAATGACTCTATTGACTCAAGACAAAACCTAGGAGCCTTCAATGGATCCTTTGACCTAGAAAACATTGACCCAAGCATGAAACACATCTTTTAAAAAGTCATTTTCTTTAATACTAAAATTTCTTTGACAAATACAATTATGAAGACCGAAACTAGTTATATTCTTCAACACTCCCTCTTAACTAGGGAGTTATTCGTAATTACATACATTTAAAGGTACATGAAAGATCTCAAAATGATATGAACTATGAAGAGTTCTAGTACATGTAGTGCTACAAGTTAGATACCTTAATAGGGTACTCTAATCGGGTTGGACTAAGGTGTACTTGAGCTTTAGCCTCTCTAGGTACCATCAAACTTTTAAGATCTAACACTAACATAGGGATCTGGGTGTGTATCCAAGGTCAGAGCTCCATGACCAATGCCATGCTCCCTACTTCGAAATCTAGACATCAATACATAGGTTGGCCAAATTTCCTCCCAAGCATATTTTTGCCACAAGATGCTTCATCTCTCCCTATCAACTAAATCTATAACATCAACCAATCCAAGCATGCTTCTGAAATATTCAAACTTCTTATTCAAAAGAGATTCCATCAACACACCAGTTACCTGTTCATCCGTCGAAATATATTGCAGCTTCACAGCCCCATCTTGTACCAAACTCTTAACGTAATGGTACTTGTTATAGATATTCTTCATCCTGGCATCAAATATGAGGTCTTAAAAAATCTTGATGTTGCTTCGATTATCACAATTTATCATTGTAGGATCTGGAGGCTTTCCAAACAAATCTGATGAGACTTTTCTTAACCAAACAACATCTTTTCATACTTCACATGCAACAACCTATTTTTCTTCAGCACTACTTAACGGAACATGATCTTGTTTTTTACTCATCCATGAAATCATTACAGATCCCAAACTAAAACAACCACCTGTGGTGCTTCTTCCATCATTCTCACTGCCACCTGAATCAGAATCAGTAAAACCTGTTAATTTAACTTCCTTTGCATCATACTTCAGGGAGTGATGAATTGTACCACGTAGGTATCTCACGATATTCTTGGTAGCTATACAATAGTTATGACAAGTCTCCAAATGAAATTGACTAAGAAAAATTATAACAAAGCATATATCAGGTCTCGTATTCACCAATAACATCAAGGATCCCACCAACTTACGATGGACTATAGGATCGATGAGACTAGAGTCAGAACTTCTCAACTTCTTAAGATTTGTGATTATGGGAGTAGTCATAGGCTTGGAATCCATCATACCGAAATTTTGTAACATCTTTATCATGTACTTACTGATGGGCCTCTCAATTAGAAATAAATTAAGGCCCATCTGACCATCCTTCAACACATTAAACCTCTCTTTTTGCATTAGATAATGTATTTTTAACTTTAATATGTTCATTAGGAAGGTTTGTATATAATTGCATATTTGTGCCTAATATTATTATTTTTTGTGGAATATTGTGAGACTATTGGGCAGATTATGAAGATTTGGAGGACGAGATAATTTAGGGACTTTATCCCTACTATAGGAGGATCAATATTAAATAATAAATCAAGAAAATATTCTAAAATAATTGCACAAATTCTGGAACTCCAATGATTGAGAAAATCTAGGAATGTGTTATGTGTCATTTATCGCAGATTCCTAGTATTGGAAACCATATCCACTAATTAAGGGATTTTAGTGGTTAAAATTTCCTCCTTTCATGGGGAATGCTTCCTAATCATTTTTTATAAGTACCAAGTTGAATTTTCCTCTAAGGGTTGATTTTCCTTAGTCTTCTTGTGGAGAGAACTCATATTTTTGCAGCTCCACTTTCATTTCTTGCAAGGATGTAATTATATTTATGGAAATAATGAAGATTGGTACCATGTTCAGCTTCTAAATCTTGGTCTCCTCCATAAGACTCTGAATTTCCTTGGGCTTGGCCATCCTAGGAGCCTTAGATCCCTTTTGTATCATTTAATTTTCTTCCTTTCACTTCTTATTCACATGCATCTCTTGTTCTTGTTTTTTCCCTATTTCTGCATTTAGTATTGATGATTTCTTGTTGTAGGATTGGATTAAATGGTTGAAGTAAGTTATTTTGCATGATAACAAGCATCATTTCATCCTTGTAACAGCTTTGGAAGGTCATAGTAATCATTGAGCTACTTGGATTAGTTTGCTTATCCCCAAATCTGGATTTATGGAAGTCCTTTGTGGAAAATAACAGTAAATTTCTGGTATTTTTTAGAGCATGCTAACGAGCTTCAATAGAGTTGATTCCACTCTCATTAGATCACAAAAACATTCTAGTTAATAAAAAAATTACCCCATTGCATTTTCACTTGATTAGGTTAGGCATTTGATAGATTTACTAGCTCACTAATTCTCGAATTTCCAGATTTTAGACTAGTATTTTTATGCTATTTTTTAGCATGGGTTAACAGAGGTCTTTTTGAGTTATTCCACTTACAACGGAGACCTAAGACATCCTAGTCAGTAACAAAATTTGTTTCTTACAATTTGGATTTGATTTTCTTGGTAATTCAATGAATTATAGTTTCGTGTAATAAATCTATAGTTTCCTGTAGTAACTACAGGATCTCGTGTAGCAACCTTCTAACATGTATATACTTGCCCAGATTCATTCAAGAAGCTTGGTTATTGTCCCTTAGGGGTGAATCAAGATCCCTAGGCTCTAAATCAATTATTAGGGAAGACTAAAGACCACTTAGGACTTGCCTCTTTACCCATGCAAAACATTTCAGTGATTTGGGCTAATGGACAAATTTATGAAATGGATAATACAATGATGATTGCCACATCCAATGAACTCTGTTAATGGACCTAAACTCTTTGAAATGTAATGATTGACATTTACTTCATGAGATTTACGTTATGCATTTACAATAGGTTTCTTTCCTTGTATTTTCTTTCTTGCAATAGGTTGAGGTTTCTATTTCGAGCATTTCATTTTCTGCAATTAGTTTAGGATCTGATTTTATTACATTCACTCCATTATATCATGACATAAAAGGAAGGACACATTGTATGCTGCACGTATAGTTCTGATTCCTCTTAAGTTTGAACTAACCCCTGGTTGATAATTAAAGTTGGTAGCCTTAGGAGTTGCAACATTCTTGTTGCAATACTGAGGCTCATCACTTTTTGGCGTCATTACTGGGGAGGTGTTAAAGTATGCATTATTTTTCCCTAGTCGGTTTAGTTCTTTTTACTT
>APFE030798981.1:0-10595 GCA_000404065.3 Pinus taeda
ACAGCGTTTACTTACCCTTGCGTGTTGGCGACTAAGACTGATATTAATTCCTCTGGACAGAGATCCGCTCTCGGGATTCTGAGACGAGATCAACGGTGGTGGGAAATAGCTCTTGTCCATTGGACGATGGTGAGCTATTCCCGATTTTCAATGCTGGTTCATTAGGGTTTAGAGTTCGCAGGGTATACACTTGCCTCCAGAAAGTTCATTCGGGCATTTCCGTCGCGGCTTCCGCAGATGTTTCTCGCCTTGCCTCTGCCGTCTATGCTGAGCCGGAACCCCCCTTTGCTCCTATCGCCTGCTCTGGTTGAGGTATACCAGTTATTCCTTCATGTTATGGTTGTTTTAGTTCTATTCATCCGCAGTGATGGCGGAGACATTCCTTTACTTTCCGCATGATGTAGGTCATACAAGCGTCAGGGTTGTCTGCTACCCTGTTTCTCTCCCGAGGCGCTTTTGCAGGATTCATATGTTGCTCCACCCAGATTCGAGCCAAGGCATCGCCGACACAGGTAACCTTTGTTTTAAATCTTATTCGCAGATTTTGATTGGTAAGTTATGGTAATTCAGTAAAGCTAACGGATTTGCATGAATTTATGACAGGTTGGTTACTCATTGACGCAGCTGGAAAATGGTAGCCATCCGGTTCGATTCGTCGCCTCCAGGTGAGTCTGTTTGTTCCCTAGGTCGACCGAATCTTGCATCTTGGTGCCGGTTCTCATGTTGACCCAACCGTTTGTTGGCAGGTTCCGCTAGATTAATGTTGAAGTCTTCAGTAATTTCTCGGCTATGGGTTACTGCAAGATGTTTCCCGACCTGGGGTTTCTTATTCCAACTGTGTGGATATTTGTATAATTATTATTCGCTGCTCATGGACTCTCGTCCAGGGAATTGTAAATATTTTTGTGACATTTTTCTCCATCATTTAGCTGTTGGACTAATCGTATGTAAAGCCTGACATTCTAATGTTAAGGGTTTCGGTTTTTCTTGACATCGAGCTTAATCTGCTTTCAAGCTCTTTATATATAATCTTTGGTATTTATTGGCACATTACTATTTCTTTTTATGGATTCCTGAAGTTCTTTTGTCTATGGAATTTAACTCCGAGCCGGGTCTTGAATCCTTAGATTGTTTTCTATGGATTCGCCCTTACGGCCTCGGCACAGTGTAATTCAACTAATGAAAGATTTATTTGTTACAGTACTGTATTACAGATCTGCATGTTTGCCTTTACATTCATATATGTTCTGGATTATCGCGTGCATGAATGGTTCTTGTTTAGGGAATTCTTTTGCTACAGGGACCCTTTGTACTTATTCGACAACAGAATGATTTATATGGGATACTCCTAATACTTGAGTATTGGACTTCTTATAATGTTTAAGTTATCGCCCTTCAGGCTTGGGTTATTATGTATTTTCGGTGAACCGTCTTAGCACGCATAGAGTGATAATGAATCACGATTTCTTGCGGCATTCGTTTAGTTTTAGTTACTCAGTCATGGTGTTTATGGTAATTCTTCCACAGCGTTTTGAAACATAATACTACCCTGTTAAATATGCTTCGAGTTCCTGTAAGATTTATCTATCTCAAGGAATTTACTTCAGTTCTGCTTACGGTTGTTTCTAGTCAAATAAGGGTTTTCCTCCTGTCTTTCCTTTTACAGGTCTTTTATTCTGCTTGTCAAGTCATGGAAAAATCTGGAATATTTTTCTTATTTGGCTCCGTTTATTATAGCCTACATTTCTCATAAATGTTTTCACTGTTTCATTTGTCGCTTACATCGCTTTCGGTTACCCTCCTATCACTGAGGAGTTACCTGAGGCTAGCAAATAGTAAAGCTACTCTATATTCATTTAGCTCCAATACAGTAGTTTCTGAATAGAATTCATGTTAGTTTATTTCACAGATTACTGTTAAGTCTTTATTTGCTTAACCAAATGATACAAACACTGTAACTGTATGAAATTCCACAGTCATACTTACCTGTGTTATTTGTTTGTATACTTCCACACCTTTTCAGGTTTAGGAGCAGGAAACTGCTTTTGCTTGTCAATCCTCCCGACCATGAGACTAATTACTCAAATTATGTCTCCCCCCAAGCTTATTGCCAGACCACTATCTTCAGCAATTTCTTTAATGCACAACTTGTGCCATATTATCTGGTCCCTACCAGACTTAACATGTTTTCCTTTCTTCCTCCGTCTGTTCTCCAACAGCCCGGTTTCCTCCATCCTTTCTAAGGAAGGAGCGAAAACAGTTAGGGTTTCTCTTCCCTTCTTCACAACTGTTTTTTTTTTTAATATATATATATATTTTATAAAAGAAAACATTATCACTAAGAGAATAACTTCCTTACTCGAAGTTACTGAATGTAATTTTCTTTTATCCATGCTCAATTTTGCATTAACAATATTTCCAATTCATTACACAAAGTAAACAATAATCCTTGTCCAAATATTATATATATATATATATGTGTGTGTGTGTTTTTTTTAAGAAACCAGGGAAGTAATTTTGTGAATTACCGGGGTCATTACATCTCCCCCCCCTGAGACTAGACATCGTCTCAATGTCTGCCAACTCCAAACAGTCCTGGATAATTCCTCATCATTAGTGCTTCATCTTCCCAAGTGGCCTCTTCAGGCCCAAAGTGTCACCATTGAACCTTAACTTGGGTAATAACTTGTTTCCGCAGCTGCACTTCTCTTCGGTCGAGAATGTTCAGAGGTTCGACCAGGACCTCTCATTCCGGTTCGACCTGCAGCAAGTAATATTTAAGTTAGTTTTTTTTTAAAAAGAATAAACCACTAACTTTTACCTTGACAAGCCTCTTGTCATAACAATTCCCACCTGAATATCCTGCCACCTGATCACATGCCTAGGATCATAGACATATTTTTTTAAAATTTATACATGAAAAACGTTGTGAACCCGGATGTGGCTGGGCAGGGCGAGTTGGTATGCCACCGGCCCAATTCTTGCCAACACTTGGAAGGGTCCACAATATCGAGGTGCTAGTTTAGCGCAAACGCTCCATTGTAGTGTACTTCTCTTGGCTTGAATCTTGATGTAAACATGGTCTCCCACCTGATATTCCTTAAATCTTCTTTTCCGATCTGCAAATTTTTCTTTCTGTCTTGGGCAGATTTCAAATTAGCTCGTACCCTTTTTACCATGTCTTCCATTTCTTTAAGCATATCAGGTCCCAAACTCAACCTATCCTCTGGTCCACCCCAATTCGAAGGGGTACGACACTTTCGTCCATATAAAACTTCAAAAGGACTTAGTTGTGTTGAGGTATGGTACCCATTGTTATATGCAAATTCTACCAAATGTAGATACTCTTCCCATAACATAGGTTGTTGCATCACGTAAGCCCTTAACATATCTTCGACCACTTGGTTTACCTGTTCCGTCTGTCCATCAGTTTGGGGATGATATGCTATACTGAAGTTCAACTGAGTCCTCAATTCAGCAAACAATGTCCTCCAAAAGGCTGAGGTGAATTTCACATCACGATCAGAAATTATTGTTTTCGGAAGTCCATGTAATTTGAACACATTCTGCATAAAGACATGAGCAATCTGCGCAACCTTGTACGTAGATTGTACAGGTATGAAATGTGCGGCTTTACTCAACTTATCTACTACCACCATTATAGAATCGTTGTTTCTTTTTGTCTTAGGCAACCCAGTGATAAAGTCCATGGAAATGGTTTCCCATTTCCATTCTGGAATAGGTAATGGTTGCAACAGTCCTGCTAGATGTTGATGTTCTGTTTTAATTTGTTGGCATTCCAAACACCGAGCCAAGTACTCAGTCACATCCTTCTTCATTCCTGGCCAGAAATAATTTTTCCGAATTGCAGTAATCATTTTCTGATAGCCTGGATGTCCCGCATAGTGACTAGTGTGGAATTCATCCAAAATCAGATTTTTAATTTGACTTTGGATGAGTACATATATTCTTCTTTTGTAGTATAGCATACCTGCATTATCCAATTCAAATTCTTGTGGGTCTCCCTCACTATTAGTCTGCTGTAGTTGTTGTTTTATTTGCTGATATTCAGCATCTTGTTCTGCTATTTTTTGTATTGTTTCAAAGAGAGTACTTTTCCAACTACTTAGGGAGATTTGGTATAAGCTTTGTACCTTTCGACTCAAAGCATCAGCCACTCGGTTTTCCTTTCCTTGCAAGTTTAATATCAAAGTCAAAGGTGCTTAGGAAGTCCACCCATCGAGCTTGTCTCGCGTTTAAAGTGGGCTGGCTGAAATAATTAGTTAGACTATGGTGGTCGGTCAACAACAAAACTTCCTTCCCATAAGGTAGTGCCGCCACATCTTCAAGGCATGTATAACAACGGCCAATTCTAGATCATAAGCAGAGTATTTTTGTTCATGTTCTTTTAACTTTCTTGATTCATAGGCAATCACTTTGCCTTCTTGCATTAAGACGCCCCCCAACCCCTCCTTGCTTGCATCAGTACATACCACATATTCTTTGTCAGGATCAGCTATACTCAAGATAGGTGTTGTGGTAAGCAAATGCTTTAATTGTTCGAAGCTTCTCTGGCACTCTGGGGTCCACTGGAATGCTCTTCCCTTTTTCTGCAAAGATGTGATGGGGAATGCCACTTTGGAGAAGCCTTTCACAAACCGTCTATAATATCCGGCTAATCCCATAAAGGACCGGATATCCGCAACATCCTTTGGTACAGGCCACTCCATTATAGCCTTTATCTTTTCTGGGTCTACAACAATGCCATCTTTGGTGATTACATGGCCTAAGTACTGGATTTCTTCGTGAAAAAAGTCACATTTACTAAACTTGGCGTATAGCTGGTGTTCTCGAAGGGTCTGTAGCACCATTCTAAGATGTTCCTGGTGCTCTTCGACCGTACGGGAATATATCAATATGTCGTCGATAAATATCAGCACAAACCGATCCAGGTATTGATGAAAAATACTATTCATTAAACACATGAAAGTGGCAGGGGCGTTAGTTAACCCAAAAGGTAATACCACAAATTCATAATGCCCGTACCTTGTTCGGAAGGCGGTTTTAGCAATGTCCTCTTCTTTAATCCGGATCTGGTGGTAGCCTGACCGCAAATCAATCTTAGAGAACATAGTTGCTCCTTTCACCTGATCGAACAATTCGTCAATCCGTGGTAAGGGATACTTGTTTTTGATGGTTAGTTTATTTAATTGACGGTAATCAATGCACATTTGAAGGGTTCCGTCCTTTTTCTTGACGAACAATACTGGAGCTCCCCAAGGCGACACGCTAGATCGAATGTACTTTTTATTTAATAATTCTTGCAGTTGCATCTTCAATTTTGTTAATTCAGGCACACTCATTCTGTAAGGTGCTCGTGACACTGGAGCTGCGCCTGGTATCAATTCGATAGTAAAATCTATATTTCTTTTTGGTTGTAATCCGGGAATTTCCTCCGGAAATACATCTGCAAATTCTCGTATTACAGGAATGTTATCTAGGGTCGCTGCTTTGTCTTTAGAATCTGCAAAACCCACTTGAATAACATACATCTGGCACCCTTTCCGAATACATTTTGCCAGCTGGGTCGCGGTTATTGGTCGGATTTGCACTGGTCGCTGGATCCCTTGCATTTCTTTTCTATCTCCATTCTTGTCTTTATAATAAATAACCTTAGTTTTGCAATCAACTAACAACCAATGTCTTTCCAACCAGTCCATACTAATTAGAATATCGTATGAACCGAGAGGAAGTACATTCAGATCTGCCATCACCGGTTCTCCAGCTATTGTAAAAGAACAATTCTTAATTTTTGTTGTGACTCGCCTCTTGGCTCCTGCAGCTAATTGTACTAGCCGCGGGTTTTTAAATTTAACAGGCTGTAATTTACAGCGCTCTACTATCTTTGGACTCACATAACTTAATGTAGCGCCTGGGTCAATTAAAACAGTTATAGTAAGGTCTGAAATCTTACCTTCAAATTCGACCATGGTGGGTTGATATTCCGCCTGGCGATCGTCCAAAGCTGCGTTAATTCTTGGTATGCTACGTCCAACTTCACCAACAGTTGAGGCTTCATGGATTTGGGACAGTTGTTCTGTTCCCTTCCACTGTGGGCAATGTTTAACATAGTGTGGTCCCCCACAACCCCAGCACTGTACCTGGGGTCTGGCTGCCCCCTGACTGTCCAGTCTTGCATGCTGTTCATTGATTTTTGGTTCAGTTGTTGTCTTAAACTTGGATGTAGTTCTAGTTATATTTCTGTTATTTGGTCCCTTTCCATTTCCTTTGCCACTGCGACTTCCTTTATTTAGACCGTTTGACTTGAAGCCCTTCCTTTCGTTCCATTTCTTGCTAGCAGTCTCTCCTTTCTGCTTGCTTTGTTGATAACAAATCCTGGCTTTACGAATGGCTTCGTCCATTGACTTAGGATTATCAAATTCAATCCTCTCCCGCATATATGGGGGCAGACTGCTAACAAAACGTTGCACTTTTTCTTTTTCTTCCCTTATGTATGGCACATAACGGAGCAAGGAGGTGAAGCGGGTAATAAATTCATCCATCGTCTGCTGTCCTAACCGCAGATCATGGAACTCTCGTGCCTTTTCATCATAAAAACGTTCAGTTAAATATCTCTCCTTGAAGTACCTTTGAAAATTTTCCCAAGTGATTGTTTGCTCCGTCACTCCCTTCACTATCTTGACTTCCTCCCACCATAAGGTGGCCTTCCCTTGCAGTTGGAAAATAGCCAACCGGGCTTTAAGATTATGGTCGTACTCGTAGAGTTGAAAATATTTATTCATATTAATCAACCATGCTTTTGCTGCTTCTTCCTGCTCTCCGTCAAAATGTGGTGGCTTAATCTTGCGGAATTCTCCTTGTAATTCCATTCTTTGTCTCTTTGAGGTTTGCTGCTCAAATGCATTATCAGAACGTTCCTCTTGTTCTTCAGATCTCTCAGATGGTACATGATGGTTCTGTTCTTCTGACATTCTCTGCTGCTCTGTGCTAGGATTAACTGGCGGTTGATTCTGTCTATTAGACAAACTTTTTAAAATCCTTTCCTACTCTATTGTTAATCGTGCATTGTCCTCTCGTAATCGAGCCATTTCATTCTTAAGCTCTTGCACTGTTTCCAAAATTGCTTGATTGGTAACTCTGGCTTCTTCCCCAAGTTGTACCCATAGTTCTGGGTTGTTTTCAAGACCATGGGTCCCTTGCCCCACTGCGTACCGGCGAGATGTACTATCTGCTCTTCTCATGTTGTAATCCCCTGAGCTTCTGATCCTGTGCTTGTTCATAATTTTAAATAGCAGCAATAACGAAACATTAACATGCTAATAGTAATAATTATATATATAATTTCTATCTCTGATACTTTCATATATATATCACCATTATTCATCTTTTTTTTTTTTAATATTGTTTTTTTTCCCATAAGGAAAAAGTCGTAATTTCAATTAGTTTGGAGAAATTACATTTTACATATGCTGAAGCATTCAAATGGTGTTCAGAGCCCACCCAGAAGGAGTCTCCAAAGTCTTACTCCATACATGGAGAACTGGTATCCAAGGCTGTTCGAGCCTAGAGCTAGTGAAAACAGAAAATATTTCTCAGACATTCTGTCTCTACGCAGAGAGCACTATAATAAAAAACTATTACCGCTGTGTATGTATCATCATTTGCTAACATATTCAGTAAACTGCAGGGTAGGAGCATGATGTTATGTGGGTCAGAGACCTGTTCTATTGTTGATCATGATAAGGGCGGTGATAGTGCTGATGGAAAGTGCCGTCAATAACCTCTTGAATAAGCCAGTCATCACTTTGATTAAGTACTGCTTCTTTAGATCGCTGATCCGCTTCAGTGTTTTGTTCCCTATATATGTGACTGCATTTGAAGGACTCAAATGTTGAGATCAGTCTTTTAGTCTCTTCAAGGATATGTCTCAGAGAGAAAGAATGACAAAGAGATGTGTTGTTCAGCCAATTGCAGACAATTTGTGAGTCCCCGTATAATTGAAGGTGTCTACACTATTTTTGTATCGCGTAATGAATGATATTTTTTGCTGTGCTTAACTCAGTGAAATTGTTGGTACCTCTGCCCAGCTTGATCTGTAATTTGTAATGATGGTCCTCACTGAGATATAACAGCGCTCCGCCTCCGCATCCTATATCTTGAGTAGAACCGTCGAAGAATGCCCAAGGCTTAGTTTTGTCCACATTTAATGGCCTGATTGCACGGATGGAGATTTTAGGAATTGCCTCCGGCAGTAATTCATAATCAGCGATTGTCTGTCTTAGAATGGCAGGCCAATAGGGCGCCTTGTTAAGGAAAATAGCCTGGCTTCGAGCGATCCATATCGCCCAGCAAACAAGCAGTGGCATATTTGTGGATTTGCCAGAATGCACACGTCTCCATTCGCTCCACGCCTCCATGATGTTCGGTCCCTGCCAGGCTTTGAGAATTGAATTGTATGTAGATATGTTGTGCCAGAATTCCTTTGTAACGTTGCAGGTGAGAAATAGGTGCTCGGTGCTTTCTTCTTCAGAACAACACAGATGGCATCTAAACGGACCATGGAATGAGCGCTTGTTAAGGTTGGTTCCTGTGGGAATTTTGTCAAACAAGATATTCCACATTAAAAGCCTGGTGCGTGGGGCAGCGTCCAGCTTCCAGAGGTCTCTCCAGATCGGCAGAATTGTCGGGGGCTTAAATGCTTCCATAAGCTACAAATAACCCAGCCTGGGGGAATATACTCCATGGTTTGCAATCGCCCAAATAATTTCATCAGGGCCTTCTGTGAGTCTGACGTGCGCTTGAGTGAGAGCGTCAGAATAAGCTTGCCATTCATCTTGCCATTGAGCAGGTATCTCCAGTATGCGATGGGTTGCCCAAGCTTGTTGCAGGAGGGTGGAGTTCGCGCTGTCCCCACTTTGATTTATATGAGTAATACCTCTATTGAGTAAGTCATCAGATAACTTGTGCGCATTGCCGCACCCTACCCAAGGATCCACCCCAATCCTTATACTATTGCCACTTCTGATTCGCTAGGTGATACCTTCCCGCAGTAAGGGTAGAGATTGTAAGACGGCTTTCCAGATGTTAGAAATCTTGCGACCAGGAGCGTGATGTTGCCAGAACCAGTCCATGAGGTTCATTGGTTGAATGTATTTGCTCTGAGCAACACGAGACCAAAGACTATCAGTGGTCAGAAGGTTCCAACCAAGTTTGGCTGCCAGAGCCTTTGCAAAGAGGTCGAGATTCTTTATGCCCCATCCACCCCAGCGCTTGGGCCTAGCAATGATGACCCATTTCACCCAGGCGAATTGCCTCCTAGTATGATGACCTTTCCATAAAAATCTGGCACATATATTTTGTAATCTGTTCAGGATGCTGCGAGGTATCCAAGCCAAGGTCATCGAGTATACTGGAGTGGCTTCGATAACTGCCTTAATGAGAGTCAACCGACCAGCTCTTGAGAGGTACCTGTGATACCAAACCAATAATCTTTTCTCCACCTTCGCTATTAACCAAGTCCAATTGTCGATCCGGTAGCCCAGGGGTTTGAGTCTGTACCCCAGATATTTGATGCCGTCAGCTAGTGTTGATGAGGTGAAGGGGAAACGACGAGATGCATATGCCGATTCTTGTTGGGAGCATCCGACGGACGAGATGGTTGATTTGCTGTCATTTATCTGCATACCTTTAGCCTGCTAGAAGAGAGCAAAAATATTCTGGAGGGAAGCAGTATCACCTAAGCATCCATTAAGAAAAATGAGTATGTCATCAACAAATAAAAGGTGAGTTAGAAAACAATTCTCAGAGACCTTGATGCCAGTGATCTGGTTCCTGTCCCGGGTGTTGAAAAGTGTGCAACAAGAAATGCTTGTTGAGAATGCAACAAGATGATGGAGCTTAGTGAAAAGAGTCGCCTTCACTAAGTGGGCCCGCAGGCTATTTTTAGCGCAAATCTATTTTTAGACTATGTTTATTTTTAGACATATGGATCATGTCTATGGATTGCAGGTTGCTGTTTATGGATGATTGATCAAGTTGGAAAAATAGACAGACTTCTATTTTTGATGAAAGTGTGAGTGATCACAGTGTGAGTGATCAAGTCTATTTTTAGACTGGCTGTCAAAAATAGAAAAGTCAAATATTATTATCTCACAATAATATTTGGACTATAAACTTAATCTTATTCTCTTGGAGCACTTCAGTTCGACCTACAGAGGTGGCACATGCAACTGCAGAAGGAAATACGCGGTTCTATGAGTCAGTTGAATAGTTGCATGCATGAATTCAGTTAGAACTCAAGTGAGTTGAGTTTAGTGGACTGGAGGTGCAGTTGATGGAGTTGTGTTCAGTTTAGCTTTGTTAAACGGTTGTATTTAGTCTAACTGGCGAATAGAATAGAGATGAGTTGGGTGAATTAGTTATTAATTAATTCACAAGTTATTAACTCATAATACAACTAATGAATACATCAGTTAACTCAGTTGCATGTCAGTGCGTGTTCAGTTCAGCAGGGACAGGTGTTAGAGAATCAGATTGCTATCAGTTGTGACTATAGCTGTGCACCAGATCTTGCA
>APFE030798986.1:9790-20043 GCA_000404065.3 Pinus taeda
TATATTTTTATTTATTTACCATACCTTTTGAGTATGTATAAAAAGACGTTTTATTTACTTACCATACCTCCACTTTACTTATATTTCTATTTGTTTACACCCTTGCATGTATATAAGGTGACTTATGGAGTATATATAAAAAATGTTTTATTTATTTACCATACTTCTCATTTATTTATATTTTTATTAATTTACCATACCCCTAAAATTTTCTATGCGTGCCTCTGTTGGTGCTTCTGTTGGGATGGCCAGCTCAAGGACCATCTAGGAGGCTTCTTGCATAACCTGTAACATCTGCCTGTTCTATGACATGACCTCATCACTCTACAATCTCAACTACTCCATGTTGATCTTCTGCTCGCTCAGCACCTGCAACGCGCGTCTCTCCCTAGCCCAAAGTTCTGTAGCAATCCCATCCTGTAGAGCATAGAGTGTCTCTCATGGGAGCACAACCATTTTGATCCCTATACCTTTTAGTACACTAATCGTAGGCTAGTTGATCTCATTTGCTATCACCAGTGCCCCTTGTGGTCGTACTATTGTGTTGGTTGTCTAAGCGCATATAATTTTCTCGATCATAGATGTCCCTATTGTGAGGCTGGTCAAAAGAGTACTAGCATGAGGAGTGTGCACTTGCAACTACTGAATCTACACCTGCAGGGCCCCCAACGTAATCTAATTCTCCTGCGTGAAGTTTTGGAGGGCCTTTGTGGTGACATCATGCACTCTCTCGCCTAAGTGATGCAGATCACCCTTAGTAAGGGTGATTAGGTCAATCAATAACTTGGATGCATTCACCTTCTTGCACAACCCTGTCCGTTCACTTGGGCGCTCATGCTTCAATTGTGTGGACATTGTTTGTATGTCCACACTATCCTCCTTCCTCTATTTCCATCTCTTTCTCCTACCCATGTTAAGGTGACTTCTGGCCCTCACGCGCCTTCTCTGCTACCACTTGTGCTGCTATTGCTGCAACCTTTTTATGTTTCGATGTGATCTGATCAATGTCCCACCCCTCTTGCACTTTTGATGTTGCTGCTTCTTGCCTTCTCTTTTCTACCAATTGTACCATGCGCAGTTTGGTCTCCTTCTTCCTCTGAATAGTAGACTTCTCTACCGTAGCGATGTGTGGGGCGTGCCACTCTAGTGCCCATGTCTCCAATACATCGAAAATCACATCATCAGTGGCTATGAAGGGTAATTCTCCCCATTTTTTGGTCGATCCTTGTGTGCGCTAAGATATATGTGGTGAAAGTTCGCTTTAAATTTTGCAAAACTCTCCAGGTTTTCGTAGATAGTGGTTGATAACTATGGCTTGTGGTTAATCCTCGCTTTGATGTTGATCTCCATGAACACCCAAAATATCTTGTTGTCGAAGATCCGATTCACATCTTTCATGGCCCACAGTGAATTGTACTTCACGGCATTTGGGAGATCCCTTACAATCGTGGGGAATTGGCTATCCTTCGGAAATTCCCCTACCACCACCACTATGGACAACAGAAGCCATGCATATTGGAACGTTTTCCCTTGTTCGTGTGCCTCATGTCAATCTCCATGAAATCTTTGCACAATAATTCGGACCCGTTAAACTGGACCCCTTTTGTGCATTGTTCAGCAAGCACCACCACCGGTGTGGATACCTCATCTACGTGGCACTTCCACATGACCTTACCCACCGGTATCTGATTCACCATCCTGACTCCTTTGTTGTTGATACTAGGGATCACATAGCCCCTTTCCTTGCTCATTGCCTCCACGATGGAAAAATCACTACTCTTCCCCTCTAAGATGTCTATAGGGTCATCTCCTTTACACGGAAGCCAGATAATGTTCTGGATTAAGTAGTCCATGATGGGGATGGGCTCCTCCAGCCACAATAGCCACCATGCACTAGGTAGAGTAGTTTCCTGATGACGAAGATTGTCACTAAGGTGTGGTGGTAGTGTGACAACCAGAGTAGGTTTAATAACCCTGCCTTTTCCACTCCAGGTAACCACTTTCGTGGCTCCAATTCTATAACCCCCACCATAATCTTCTGCTTAGTCTTCATGAGATAGGAAATATCTAGGTGAGGTAATTTCTCATGGTTAGCAAGATTCTAATCTTCATACTTCAAACTCGGCACTCATCCTAGGTGCATGCCCTCAAAATGATATCATCGGGGAGGAACAGAGTCTGCAGATAGCCCTTGCTCTCATCGAGGTCCTTGGGCACTTTTAGCTTCCCCTTCCATGGGGGAATATACACGGGAAGCTTGGTTGGAGGGTGCGCAGCCTTGGTTTCTACTTCCATGTCTTCATCCTCATCTTCTTCAATTATGAAATCCTCGTGGTCTTCCTCCTCGTTGGTTTCTAGGTTAATTGGTTTCCCTTTCTCCTCCATCGTTAATCTAGTGCATAGCAGGTTTCATGCGGACACACGTACCAGAATCATTGGTTGTTTATTGTTCTTTGCCCTCGGCATGCATGGAAATTTAGGGATTTCTGCAACAATCATGATTCCTTCAACGACATATTCCATGGTCAGGGCCTGCGTGGTCTCTTCAGTGGTCATCTCTACTATTTCCCTAGCTTCCTCAGATGCTACCATCTTGCTCGTCCAGAAATATCTCAAGCACTCAATTAAGGGCTCAACCAATGCTTTGTACAGGGCAAACATATCTCAATTTGGGATACTCAGGGTGCACAATAGCTCAATTTGAAAATGACCAAGTGTTGTTTGTAGGGCAACCCTTTGTACTTTATAGCGCCTTTTGAATTTGAATTCGACCACTGCCCCCAAATCTGGTCCATTAATGCTCCCTTGGTGGCAAAGTTTCCCAAATATTTCCCATAAAGTGCGTCTTAAATGCCTGATGCCTGCTCCATTTGGTCTCAAGTCAAGAATCGCATTGTGAATAGTGACTACAACAATCACTTTCCAGCCAACCCACATGGCATCGCAGCCCCCCCTTATGTGGTCATAGACCTTGCAATACTTTACTCCTAGGCACAGCCCCAACATCGCACAACTCCTGGGAAGAGTAGTTTATAGTCTTGTGCATCCTTTCAACTGCCTAGAGCATTAGGAATATACTTTCCATAGCTAGTCAGGTGGGCACGCCACCTGTATAGGGTTTCCACTGGTCATCCATCACTTTTCCCGGAAAACATTCACCTTTTATTGTTGATATCTGTGTCACACACTTTAGCATCTGCAACGTGCCACCATGGGTGCTCCCTTTAGTAATATGTGGTCCAATCCAAGGCATCAGGCTGATCAACTCCCAGAGGTAGTCCCCAAATTTTTTAGCGTAATTGTGTGCACCTTATTTTGCTAGCCTCGATTTCTGATCGAGAAAATCCTCCTTTATTTCATCCTCTAGCTTCTTGACTTCTTCTTCCACCAGAGCACTTTTCTCCCCTAATCGCACCATTTCCTTCAGATGTTATTGGATCCTAAGATCACCCTGTCGGACTTCTTCCTCAGGTCCCAAGCATTTTGCTTCATTTAGCTGCACAATCCCTACTTCCGAGGCTCAGCGAGCCATCATATCTACTGGTGCTACTATGCGCATACTAGCCATGTTATACTCTATGGGGATTATAGCATTCACTCCATATTTTAGCCTCAAAGGCATTTTCTCTATTAGTTTCTTGCATGTTGTCTTATAAGCCCACAGAACTGCTAGTACGCGTAGGTCCCAATCAGTCTGTTGTGCACCATATACCTTGTTCAACACTTCACATACTTCGTTAAAGGATTTTGCATGGATAACCTTCTGCACGCTCATTATTTCCATACTCCATTGTTCCAAATAGAGGGGTCGCTTGTGAAATTACATTGCCCGCACCTGCTTATCGACCATGTCCCTTAACGTAAAGTCTGTGTGCATCCACATAGGTTTTTTAAGAGATGTCTGTATTCATCTAGATAGGTGCACGCATGGAGCATTCTGTCCGGAAATCATGTCAGTTAATCACATATGAGGCTTCCCAAAGTGCATGTGGATCATTCTCCTACACTCGTGCCAGTTCTCACCACCTCGCAGGTGTAGCACGTAGTACCCATGTCAAAGCCTTGAAATGTTGTGGTTCTAACACCTCCCTTTCAAATATTTTTAAGAAAGCATCTACCTCACTTAACCCATCATAAGTAGGCAGATCCCTTACTTCTGTTGATACGTAGTGCAACGATATTGTCATCATGTTGTAGTTTCGCGTGGTTACGTCCTGTAACCGGTTCTGCCATCGCTCTATCTTTTCATCTAAATCTGATGTATAGGATCTTTCGTGCTCCCATGAGATTTTCCCTTACACGATGGGATTTACGTAGTCTTTCTCTTATGTGGTTACTTTGTAGATGCAATCCAATTTGTCGTCGCTTTCATAGTTGTGCATAGCTCCATGTAGCGCGATCCTTCTGCAAGGTTAAAAGGTACTACTACATGTAGGGACTTCTGCTCAAGAATCATCTTGCACTTCTTCAGGTTTATTGCCCCATTCATGTTAGTGGCCCAATCGATTCCTAATAGCGCATGCTAAGGATTGCTATCATCAAAAATATCTAAGACTTTGAAGTCTGCTAGCACACTCACTCCTTCAATCTCTACTGTGATTCCCTGCAATCTACCCATAAGTATTATCTTTTGCTGGTTCACCATTCCAGCTGGATAGGAGACCATCGCAGTGTAGGCCTCCCCATGTGCTTCCATGTCTACTTCGAAAAAATGTTCGCATTTGATCCTAAGTCTAGAAATGATTGGTCCATCTCATATTCTCCAATTTGCAAGATCAATTGCATTTCTCTTCCCATCCTCGTTGCGTGCTTTCCAATATTCTAAACTATGCATGATTCCCCTGGCGCAGTCCCAATGCATTGATTAATGAGTTCCTACAATCATTTTATAGCCTTTCTATTGTGCAACAACTTCATGCACATTTCCAGGAATGTCTTCAGCATCGATGGTCCATTTTTAGCTCTGTTCTATTTTTGCTTTCTAAAGCGGAGGCATCAACGAGGCTCTTCCTAACATCCATGAAGGTTTCCTTAGCAAGCTCCAAATTATATTACAGTTCTTTCATGGGAGCCTTGCAAACCCAAGTACTATCTTCAAGTTGCCTGCCTTTATCATCCCATGTCATAATTGCACTTTAGAGCACAATGCTTGCATTCGGATCTTCCTCACATAGCTCATACCTCATCATCTACAGATTTTGAGTTGGGGGAGGTTGGAGCGCTCCCTTGTCCCCTAGCCTGGCTATCAGTGTGGGACAATCTTCCATCTCATGATCAAACAATGTACAATATAAACATGATGACTGTGTTGGATTTGTGAAATCACAAGCATAATGTCTTGGCCCTCTGCAATTGTAACATATCAATTGTCCATGACCTCTTACATTTCTTCCTCCACCTCAGCCTCGTCCACGCCCCTGTAATATGGTTCTCGCCATCCTACATTCTGGTCAAGGGACTGCATTTTGGTCTAAACTCTATATGTGGGAGTCCTATCCATCATCAGCTCATAGCTTCTATAGGTGCGCTCATTGTTTCCTACTGATCTACAAAAATTACAGAACCACTATTGCAAATTTTGTGTGTAATTTTGCAACAGATGATAGTTGTCCATAATATGCTTTCCTCCTATTTGACAAATTGTGTACCACCATCCAGGCATCGCACTAGGCCCTTCTTGTGCCTCCAGTCTTAACGACATTGACCCTCCTCCTGCGAGCTAATTCACAAACACCAGGCAATGCTCATTGTCATGTCCCTCAACCTTATATTTAACACACCATACCTCTTCGCACACCTCTGGGCGAGCTGTCATATCTTGTTTCAGACTCTACATCTCAAGGCATAGGCTTTTCAACTGAGTGTGGATCTGCTAAACTCCCAGGTTAGGATCATGTATTGGGGTTTCATGAAGCCTCATTGTGATCTCCAAGGCATTTTCTTGAGTTGTTATCCTTTTTGGTGACAACGCGTTCCTTAAATGCAGCATTAGCGATGCTACAAACCATTCACAATGTTGTCCATATGTGAAAGTCATATTGGTTTCACGAATTATGCACTTTAGTCTCTGATCCAACTCCTAAGGAGTTTCACCTGGAAGAATTGTGATCTCCTTGAACCTAATGATCAACTACGCCTATGACTTTGGCCTGCTAAATTCTTTGCTCAACACAATTTGGATATCCATGAAGCCTGCATTCGGATTCTCATTATAGTACTTGATATACTAAGTGAGGTTGAGATCCTGCAAAGTGTAGACTATCATTTCTTTCTTTATATTATCATCTATAACTCCTTGTGTTTCACATGCATCCATTACACGAACCAAAACTAGTCTAGATATTCATTTCCTATTCCCTTGAATATAGGCAACTTTGTCGCGCTTTCCATATCAACTCGTGGTGGTGGCGGTGGTGGTATGGGTAAATATGGGGATGAATGTGGTGATACTAGTGGTGGTGTGGGTGGGGATGGTATGCGTTGAGTCATTTGTCTTATCAAATTGATCACACTTCTTGGTGAGACCTTCAAAATCTCTCCCTCACGCGCTCATAGAGGTGAATTCAAGGGGCTAGTCTCCAGTTCTGTACTTGCTTTGTTTCTATAAATTCTTCCACTTCACATAACCCTGAACATCAATGTATTCACATAATCCTATTTGGACATAGTATCATTTTAATCCAACTGTTTAGAGACTTAACGTACTTAACTTGTGGTCCTTTGAGGAAGCAACATTCTACCTTGCTATAGCTGACTGAAGTATCTACCACGAACTCAGTGATGAATCCTCCTATAATTTGATCAAGCCAATGATCAGCGGTGCATGAAATTTTATCCTCTAATGCTTCCAATTTGAACACAACTCTAGGGTCCACACAATAGGATTATCATGTTTTCACCTTCCTTGGCTATCTACTAGCTTCATTATGCACTCATACAACTTAGTAGGGAAAGGTGTGAAGAACATTTCGTGGATATCAATGTACAAGTAGTATTCTAACAACTTTTCCTTTGATAGTCGTAGATTCCTGTTCTCCTACACTGCGAACTCATGGATCTTTCTATCCAACTAATCTCCAATTTCTTTCTTAGTTGGATTCTGATGGTACGACATCAAACATCTCTTATGCAGATCCCAGTCTCGACAATGAAACCATTTCTTGGCTTGTTGGGGCCTGACCCAGGTTTGGAGTTAATTATCAAAACAAATCCCTGTACTACTGGCCCTTTCAGCAATAGTCCGTGGAGCACGGACTGAGGTCTCACTCTATGTAGTATGGGGGAGTGTTGGAACTAGGTTCCTGCACCCTTGAGATGTATGAGGGGTTGATTTGGTCAAACTGTGAGTCTCTTCACATAGGTTACTATGCATACTTCCTTGGCTTTCTCACCCTAATATACTCGCCTTCTCGTAACCCTAACCAGGGGTTCTGAGGCTTTCTTGCTGCTGGAGCAGTGATCTATACTATTCCCCTAACTCACACCTGAGATCTTGCTTATCTTCTTATAAGAGTTAGTTATCTTCGCTTAAACAAAATCCTTATATTATATTTACTTATTCAACACATTCATATGAGCTTGCATAGTAAATAAATAATAAACTTTCTATTCATACCCAATAATTCATGAAACATGTAAAGATACACAGAAATATGGTAACACTTATCTTTTATTGATTCTTACCACTGTTGCAAACTCAACCTGCGCTGCGCACTTAGCTACAGAGCCTTATCCTACTCTACGACCCAATGACAAGACTTACACTTTAACTCAATACTTCATCGATTCCTTAGATTCATCCTTTAATTAGATTCATTCCTCTTTTCTCTTATACTTAGAGATTCACTTTATTTATACAATCCCATGGTCCAAAAACCATGGGCGGATCTTTCAAACTGACATTATATTACAAAAACAAGGGCATACAACCCTATGACTCTATTACAACTTCGTGCTCTGTGCCCACAATTCGTGGAGTCTTTACAATATACTTAGTGAAAACTTGGGATTTAAGCCCGAAAACATGCCTTGGGGGGATTCCACGCCCAACATGAGTAGTCAAAGCGTAAGTCTAAGCCTAAGTGGGATTAAAAAGGTAATGAAAAGACTAAAGGAAAGTGGGCGAAGAAGTGAGGAAGACTTTAGGATGCAAGTGACAAGGAGAATGTGGCATCTTATAAGAAGTTCAATCTAGTTGAAAGAGGACATGGATTTTACCCTGAGGAGTAGAAAAAGGGTAATGGTAGGAATCCATTGAGTTTTGTACTTTTGGTGGAGATCATCACAGGAGAGATTGTCCATCACACAGGGGTGGTAGGCCTCAAATTTATAGTCCTTAGGAGGCACAAACAATTGGGGATGTTGGTGAAAGTATTCCTTGGATTTAGGTAGTAGTGGATAATAGGCAGTCTAATCATCATGCATCCATTATTGAGATGGAAGGTAAGCTCCATGATCAAGTTGTTTCCATTTTGATTGATATTGGACCAGTTTATAGTTATATCAGTCCTAAACTAGTGGATAAGTGTTGCTTGAATAAAGAAGTGCATGTTGAATCTTGGTCAATGTAGTTGTCTATAGGGACTAAGAGAAGAGTTCATCATTTCACAAGTTCTTGTGCATTTGAGAAGAATGGTATGGCTACATAAACACATATAAGTGTGCTTCCTTTGGTTTCATATAGTATGATTTTGGGCATGGATTGGTTTTTCATTCACAAGACTAAAGTCGACTTCTATGATAATGCTATTGAGTGCTTTGATGATGATGGAAAAAGGAAAGTCATATAGGGAATAAGAATCATATATCAGTGAGAATGGTTACAACTATGTCTGAATAGTGCAGTTATTCGAAGGGATCTATATTGTTTGTTGTTCATATTCCTAGATATAAAGGGAAGGATGTTGAGGATGATGATGCCCTGAGGAAGTATACTGCTTTCTAGTAGTTTCAGGATGTGTTTCCTGCAGAGATTCTAAAGTTCCATACTCATAGAAAGGTGTTATTTTCTATTGAGTTGATGTTGGGAGGAACACCAACATATAAGGCACCGTAGAGGACAAGTAATCTAGAGTTAGTGGAATTGAAGTTGTAGCTTAAGCGGATGTGTGATAAATGATACATAAGGCCAATTGTGTCACCTTTGGGTGCACCAGTATTATTTGTAAAGAATAAGGATGGTACTCTCATATTGTGCATTGATTATAGGTAGTTGAATAAGGTGAATATCAAGAATAGGTGTCCATCGTCACGGATTGATGATTCTTTTATCAATTGAAGGGAGAAACAATATTCTCAAAGTTTGATTCGAGATCAAGATATCATCAAGTGCACCTAAAAGAAGAAGACATCTACAAGACTGAATTATGTATAAGGTATGGGTATTATGAGTTTGTGGTGGCTCCTTTTGCTCTTACCAATTCTCCAACCACTTTCACGTGTTTGATGAAAATTTTGTTGCATCCTTACCTGGAAAAATTTAGTGTTTATTGATGATATATTGATATGCTGCAAGTATGAGGAAGAGCATGTAGGTCACCTAGTACCAGTGTCAATATTACTGACAGACCATCAGTTATATGCCAAACTCAACAAGTAGTTTCTGTCAATCTTAGATTCATTACTTGGGACATATTCTTTTCAAGGAGGGGATAGCAGTGGACCTTGAAAAGATTAAAGCAATCATGGGGTGGCCATATCCTAGGAATGTGGATGAGACTAGATCATCTATGGGACTAGCAGGTTATTATAGTTGGTTCATCAGGAACTTCTCAAGGATTGCATATCCCATTACATATTTTCAAAATAAAGGGAAGAAGTTTGAATGGATTGAGGAGTGTGCATCTAGTTTTGAGTAGTTGAAGCATTTTCTTACAAATGCTTTAGTTTTTAATATTACAGATCCTAATAAGGATTTTATGGTCTGTATAGATGCTCACAAGGACTTGGTGGATTCTTGGTGTAGGAAGGGTAGATTATATCCTATCAGTCAAGGAAGCGCAATGAGTGTGAGAAGAATTATGTGACTCGTGATCTTCTATTGTCAACTATCATTCATGCCTTGAAGGTATGGAGACATTATATTCCTTCTAGGAGGTTTGTCATTATGAGCGATCATAGTGGGCTAAGGTACTTGTTTGACCAACCTAATATGAATGTGAGGAAAGCTAGATGGTTGGCTATCCTCACTGAATCTAACTTTGAGATCAGGTACATCAAGAGGAAGGAGAGTAAAGTTGTAGATGATCTTAGTA
>APFE030798988.1:0-13854 GCA_000404065.3 Pinus taeda
TTTGGGGCACATGGTATTGTACACCCATGGTATTCTGCCTGTGGTATTATATGTAATGGAGCCTATAAAAGGCTGGAAGGACTTCATTGTAAAGTATGGCCTGGAGGTGAGCGGTGAAGGTTCACTTGGCCGGATTGGCCAGGGTTTTGGCCAATGCTAATGAGATCTTATTAGGTTGGGTTTTTTTTTTTCCCGGATTTGGGGTTTTCCCAGATAAACATGTGTATTTATGTGTTTATGGTTATTGCTGGTTAATTTTATATTTATTCCGTAATTAATTTATGTTATTGGGTAAATTTCTTAACAATTGGTATCAGAGCCAAGTTGGCTTGAGAAGAACGTATTTTTTTGCCAAGGGTTTGTATTGGCTTGGTGAATGAAGGGAATATGATTTGTTGCACTGATGCTATGGATATAGATCAACCAAACAAGAAGCATTGCATGTTATCACGCTCCAGATCTAGATCAAGGCTTCCTGGTGAAGTCACCCCAGGCAAGGGTTTCAAGGATTCATCTCAGAAATTAAAGGTAGTTAAACTTGGCAAGAAGGCAGCAAAGAAACAAAACAAGGATGCCCGCAATTGAGAGAAGATGGGTCAGAATAGCAGCAGTAATAAACCAAAAGAAAATTAATGAAGTCAAAATTATTGCATGTAAATGGGCATACTACTATAAGACCTGGTAAGGCACATGTACCCCTTGGTGATCACTGCTAAAGTCTGGGTTAGACCTAGGTGATAGGGGGGATGTTGGGTTAACAATACCCCACGTAAAAACTTTGAGGGGGGTAAGAGCTAGAGTGAACGGGATTGTCTCACTTAGCAAGTTTGGCTGGAGTTAGTCAAGGAACCCCAAGTCAAGTTTAAGGGGGGAAATTGTTAGGTAAACTTGACTCAGGATAGAGTCAAAAGTTGACGAGGTTAAACAGTGATGGTTTTGGGGCACATGGTATTGTGCACCCATGGTATTCTGCCTGTGGTATTATATGTAATGGAGCCAATAAAAGGCTGGAAGGACTTCATTGTAATGCAAGGGCCTGTAGGTGAGCGGTGAAGGTTCACTTGGCCGGATTGGCCAGGGTTTTGGCCAATGCTAATGAGATCTTATTAGGTTGGGTTTTTTTTTCCCCGGATTTGGGGTTTTCCCGGATAAACATGTGTATTTATGTGTTTATGGTTATTGCTGGTTAATTTTATATTTATTCCTCTCGGTAATTAATTTATGTTATTGGGTAAATTTCTTAACAAATATATCATGTTAGATTTCATTACATTGCTTGTTATTTGATTTATTTTGGACTAATAAATTGTTTTTAACTTTATGTAGGAAATAAAAACTTGCATAGGATGGGATTTCGGAACACCTTTGCTCAAAAAAACCAACAACAACATCAAAAGCCAAATAATTTCCCAGGGGGTTTTGTTCCACTATATGATATTGAGCATTTGAAGCATCTAGGGAAGACATAGATGCACTAGTTAGTTCCATTCCTACTTATAAACACCAAAGGTTCTTGTGAAAGACCTATATTTCTCCCCCTTTATTCGAATTTCATGCGCTAATGTTACTTATAGGTGTCAGGTTAGGCTAGGTTTGGTAAATTTTGGATTTGGTTAGTCCAGTTTCAATGTTTTTTTATAGTTTTATGCATTTCCCACAACATTATTCTAGTTTGGAAATCATTTGTAACCACATGCGGATCCCTTCTACAACTTTCCAAGTTGAAGCCACACCTTTGTGGTAGGGAAAAAATTATTCTAGGTTTTCATGTTAAGGTCACAATGTTGTGGTTGGGCTAGAGGAAGTCATGTCTAGCTACATCAATCTATATTTAAATATGTTTCCTACAAAATTAATTTAGTTCTATTCTAATTGTGGTTTTTGGTGTTTATTTTTGAAGTTATGTGAAGTAACCATAATCAAGGATATTCATTTAGATAGGTTAGGGAAATGAGTTGTGTCAAGTTTGAATTGAAGTCATGTGATGTGGATGAGGGATAGATGACATGAGATGGAATATAAGAATTTATAGGATCCTTTTTGTGTCTTTAATTTAGAACTTTAATTTCCAATAATGTTGTGAAGGGAAAAGTTTCCACCTTGTTCTTTTTCACATGTGGAGGGATACCAACCCAAGTGACCAATAGTAAAATCTTAGAATCAACAAATTTTTTTCTCATAAATTTTGTATGTTGTGGTGATTAGCTCTTATTCACATTAGAGTTTTTCATCCATGCCATATAAACATAAGTTTACCTACTTGTTCAACAATTTTGGCTCTAAATCACCTATTTTATCAAAGAAAATATTTATACTAATTTCTATCTATGGGGAGTATTACATGGCAAGGTGAACGTAATTAACAATATATTAGTACTAAGTTGTGTGAGCCAAAGAGAAAGGGATTACTATAAAGGGAAATTTTCAAATCAAGGGTGGAGCTCATGGGTGACCTCATGGGAAAAGTGCAGAATACAAGATTGGTCAACCATGATTTTTCCAATGGTGACTTGTATCCAAAATTTTAGTCATTTATATAGATGGACCAAGGTTCCTTAATGAATGGTGATGTTTACCAAGTCTACAATTCAAAGATCAAGCTAGTATGTCGATGTACCTCAATGAACTTGTCAAAGATTCCAACTTTTCACAGTATACTAGGTGAAACTATCTAGTACATTAAATATTGTTTAATCATTGGGATGCATCAAAACACCTTGTTGTTAGATCAATTTTACCCAATTCATGCCGAGATATTCATATGCACACTCATAATTGTAGAAGTCATGGAGAGTAGAGTGATTTATAACATAATTCAAGATTTGATGAGGCTCCTCTAATATTGTGAGAATATAATAAAAGAGTTACAAGATAGAATTTCATAGATGAAAAATGAAGCATGTGTTCTAGATAGATGGGTGTTTAAGTTTTTTAGTCTTGCATGATGTTGTATTCATTGATCAAACTACTTTAACATAATTGTGTACCACTGCACTAACTACTTATTTGGAGTTACAACAATTGGAATCATTTGAAGATACCAAGTGCTAAGTTATTTTGAATATGAAACCTCTTGTTCTAGATAGTGAGAAGGCACAAGCCTTCATTGCATCATACTTGATATTATTTATTAAATGGGCCATAATGTTAGACATCTTCAACTAATTTATAGCTTGTTTCTTAATATTAGTACTTAAGTTGGCCTCTTTATTTGAAGGGCATGCACAGGGGCGGGTTGCAATAGAGCAAGTAATTTGATCAATGGTGAGTCAATAGGTGTGGGTAGGACTTGTTGGTCCCTTCAGTTTTAGAACATGTGTAGAGTGAAAAAAAGGAAATACATTACAATTCTTGGGTAATCTGAATTATACCACGTGAATCCAAAGTACAATACATATAAGATTGGGAAGATCCCTTGCTTTGTGGTTTAGCTCAAGAAATAATTATATCATTTAATGAATTATATTTATGAATCTAATTAAGTTAATTATAATAGGGTTTTAACATAGTGAATTATGACCACAAGATTGAATTGTCAGTAGTTTTAGCACTCCATAATTTCTCCAGGCTGAGGAAAGGAACCCAAAGGTAACCACAAACCACTTTAATACTAGAATCTATCCATTCTAGCTTTAGAGAGGGATCTCTTTATCAATACTCAGTCACTTAGATGACTAATTGTCGTAGGTTTTAGGCTAGCTATTAAAATAAAAGGGGAATGAGTTTTAACAGTTCGATGGCAGGGGAGAGGGAAAATACATTGGGCATGGAGTCATATTAAACTAATGATTTTTGTAGTGAGAGGATCAAAGATGAGGAATATTTTAACAGGGTCAAGATAGGAAATCCTTCTGGTGTTTTTAATCAAATTCCATTGCAAAGGCATGAGCAGAGAAACCATCTAAAGCATCTGAATGGGGATGAATTCTAAATATAATTATGGAAGGAAAACATTAAATGCCCAATAAGTTATCCTTACTTAAATAAACATTAATATTTAACATTCAAGCATGATGATAACAAGAGATAAAAATTACAACACAAGAGAGCACATCAACATAAGAAAATGACACATGAATCCCTGTAAAATTAAACCTCGGTCTTCTTCCTTCACTGAAAAAACTTTTTGAACTGAAAAATACAATGCACAGTTCTTTCTTTCTCTAACCTTGACCAAGCCTTTTCTTCATCACAATTACAACATAAATAAATAAAAAACCAATCATTTCCCACATATAGGAACCAAATTCCATAAAGGATTTCAGTTTCTACCTAATGCAGCGAATATAGAATTGTTTTCTTGAAAACCAGGAACTATTTGACCAATGTTTTTTCAAGAAAATTTACATTAAATACAAAGTATAAATTGAGTTTCAAATTCCTTGTATGCCTAAAAAAAACCATGACCATAAAAATAAATTATATGAATTTTTTGAAATAGATTCCACAGTCAAAAGGATGACTGTGTGGAAGCATAGCACTAACACTGTGCAACTTCATAGTCTAGCAGAAACACAACATCAAAGCATAGTGAATTGATGGTTGATATAGCTCTAGGTTAGTCGTTGAATTTATTAATGAATAATGCACGTTTGAAATGGATTTGACATCATCAAATCCCCCTTTATCCTTTCATTATGCAAATATTTCAACTCTCAAAAATCCACCTACAACAAAAGTGCAACGACTGTATGAAAGCGCAACACAACCTGTCCTTCATGGCTTTCACCAGTACTAAGGTCTCTAAAAAGGATAAATAATATGTTGATGATGTTGACAATCCAGATAATCCTTTTCAAGTCCCACTCACCAAAATGTTGACAAAACTTCACCCTTACATCAAAATCTGAATGCCTTGTCAAAAAGTGCAAAATTGTTGTGTGAGATGCTTCTTTGAAAAAGTTTCATAAACTTAAGAACTTTGATTAATTGTGATACTAGAATGAATTCATGCAAAACATGACTTCTCAACCTCCTTATCCATCCTAATAGAACTAGCACACTTGGGAAAAAAGCCAAAATACTAAAACTAATTTGATTTACATGTTCCAATACTTAGACTTTGGCTGCTTCAGCCAAATTAAGCTTACCTCTATCCTTCTCTTGTATTTCATGCAACTTTTTCTTGGGAGCCTTTTTTCTCTTTCCTCAAGGTGAGGTTCTATCTACATATATTTTTTATTTTCCTATGTAAAAGCATATTCCTTTTAAGAATATACTTGGGATTTTCCATTGCTGGCTCACACGTGTTTAAATGGTCATAAATATTTTTCCTAACCCTTTCCTCTTTCTTTTTAAGATCAACAATTTTACTGTGTGATTTCTTCAACTGAATCCTCAACCTGTTAAAAATATTTTTCCCCTCATCTACTTCAACTTTCTCCTCTTCTTTTACTGACTTTTCCTCTTGTATCTGCAATTTTCTTGTTGAATACCTCGTGACTGTAGCATATGGAGCTTCTACCTCTTGAATGTCTTATGTCATTATCTTCCTCTTACCTTTACACTTGGTGACATATGGGACTGCTTTTATTACTAGTTCAATTTCACTAGTCTTAGGTGCCCTTTCTAAATTAGTCTTCTTCCATTCCCTGTTGTCATGTTGTAGTTGAGAAATAACCAAGCATACCCTCTTAAAATGCTCAATTAGTTTGAAAACCTCCTTGTTTTTACCATTAGGAACATTATCTTTTGATATGGTCTATAAAGCTTCAAATGGTTTTCTCAAGTGTTTGTTCCAAGGGTAGTTTCTTTGTAGTGGCTCTAGTGAGTGGCTTCTTAGGAATCTCCACTACTTCAGGAGAAAATTTCGTCTTTTTATCCTTCTTCTTATTTGATGGATCAACTAAAACTAATGGCCTTCTCACTGAAATTTCAACTGGTGATTTTATCCCTTGACACAAATGATGGTGTGTCCTTCTTACTGCAAGAGCTAGTTGGTAAGTCAGTTTTCAACTTTGATGAGTCCAAAAATTCTTATCATGTTTGATTCCTCTTATTCACTTCTTCCACTATCAACAACTTGGTCAAAGAGAAATGGAAAATATTGTGTTCCACTTGGTTTTTCTTACTTTGCACCTTGTTTGTAATTTTACCAAGGCTTCTGAACGAATAGAAAGGCAGATTCAAAGGGCTCTTTCCTATGAATTGCATAAAGACCCTGAAATGGTACTAGTAGATCTCCCAAAACTGCCCTCACAAGTAAAGTATCTCTAGATTACCTTCAAATGTTTTTTGAGGGTTCAAGCAGGTATTCTCTTGGTACAATGGCTCCATACCCCTCGTTTCTATACTTTGGTTTCAAGAAATATTTGTAGTTGGCTATGCCAAGAGGCATGCCCTTGTACCACTACTCTCCTTGTAGAGGAATATTTGTTGCAGCTGAGATGGTGACATCTGACACTAGAAAAGTGAGCTCTCCAATCTTAACATCCATCCCAATGAAATTCAAATCAAACTCCTTAGTGAGTTGTACACTATATCTCTGGATCTTCTCACAAAATCTAATGCAACCGACTTGTTCAAATGCAACTTTGATTATTGGGCATAAGTTGATCAAGGTGAGGCATTGGGTTTCAAATCTAATGATCTCTCCTCCCTTGTGTTTCTTCTTATCTGGGGTTGTCATTATTTTCACAGCAAAGATGAACTCTAGGGTTTCTTGAATGTAATTTCCATATATGTCAGTTGAGCATATCAGTAGGGTAGCAGTGATGTAATATAGCTTTAGATTAGGGTTTTATGACAATTTAGGATGTAAAACCATATATAGCATACTTGGAGGACAAAACTCGCTTCCCAAAACCAAAAACAACAGTTAACTCATAATGGGAAAAATAAAAACATAGGTGCAGCAAGTAGCGTAGCACATGAAAGAAAGAGCATTTCTCGATCTTTGAGGGAAGAAATAACACGAAGTGAGGTATCAAATCACTTGAAACGAATGCCAAGCTTCAATATATAGATGGAAAACAAAGCTTTAGGCATTTTAAGGGGGTTACAACATAAAAACACAACAGTAAGATAAAATGCAGTTTATTCTACATCAAACACAACAAGCTTAAAAATTCGATGTTTGCAAGGTTGTCTGAGTGTTTCTTCAACATATAAGAGCTAATTTGAAAAGATTCGAGATAAATGATTCAAGGAAATAAGGAATTGGCACTTGGGAATAATGATAAACCGCTACTTTGAATGAGTGCAGCAATTGTCTGTGAGCACAATACCTCCCTTGCAAAATTTGTGCTACAAACCCCAAGAAATGTATAACATGATATCGATGGAAAAATGAATAGATTTGTGGTATTTTTGGAAGTTAAACAAGCCTTTAAACTCCCAAGGTGGATAAATCTATGTTTCAAGGGTGATGATTGCAATTTTTAACTTCAATCATGAAAGCATGGTAACTGTCAGAAGCACAGCGCATCTCCTAACTGTTCTACCAGTTTGATGTCATGGAACAATGTGATTTGATAGTCTAAACAACCATATTGTTTCTGGAAAAACTAGTTTCTTTTCGATCGACTAGCCCTCTAGGTTTGGTAGCTACCCTAGAAACAATAGTTTAAAGTAATTCAACGATTTCTTCCATGCACAATAGATAAGAAAAAGATGAGGGGACTAACCTGAAGCTTCTGCTTAATCCCTTGCTTGATCTCTCTCCCCCTTGACGGAGCTTGCAACTCCTCTCCGTACTTATCCCGCTTGGAGAGTACTTTTAGAAACACAGTAACGAAGAACCATCAAAGCATCTTGATCTATTATAACATAAACACTACAGAATCAGATATATAATGAACATACAATAGCACTCACAAATGATAACATTCACAATTGCACAATCATATGGAAGAAAAATTGAAGAACTTTATTAAATAGAAGGGAGAATTACAACCCAGTTGTCTGATCCAGCATCATCCTCCCAACATCAATCCATATTCACCTCATGAAATAGCAAGACCACACCAACAATACAATGCTCTTTTCTTCAAATACAAACTATCAGCACTTCCTTGCAATTCACAATAGTCTAGCTTCTGGATCTCTTAGATGAGGGATCCATTTATAGATGTGTGCAAGGGTGTGAGTCATCTCTGGGGTTTTGATTAGTGTCATTCCACTTGTTACAATTGGTTCCATTTGGATATTTCTTGGATCTCTTACTCATCCCTGGGCGAATTCAGAGAGGCAAGTGTCATAGGAGAAGTTTCTAGAAGATTCCATGAGCAACCACCTAGCAAACTGTCTCGGACATTTGTCCATCCTCGCCCATCGCACCCTATAGAAGGCCCAAATAGTATGAAGTGCACCTGGCCAGTGTAATACTTAGTATGCATCGAACCTTGCTAGTGGAGCAATCAGTATGGTTTAGTTTAGGCCATTTCTGGATGGTTTTTCAGGTGCAACTTCTGGGGAATGATGTAATTAGATGACCATGTTCTTTTAGGGTATAAAATAACTCTTTTAGGGGTTTAAAAGCCCTATATTATTGACATATAAGTTTGGGGTTGAAGTGCCCAAATATGTCTACAACAGTTGCCACTAAAAGCATGAAGTCGTAAATCTTGATGTCGAGTGAAATGCTTTATCATGAGATCCGAGGTTTCAAACTGGAAGGTGACCTGCATAAATTACAATACAATACATAATCATAATATAATTTTCATGATCTAGCTGAGGCGGGCATTCCCATGCTCAACTTTATAAATTCATTTATTGTACATAGATCAAATGGTCATCTATAGATGCACACTGGTGATTCTTTAGATGTAGAGTCATCATCCTTGGTTCGGATGACCATCTGTGCAACACCTTTGTACATTTGATGTTTTTATATCCCTGAATATATCATAGTCCAGATGGATGAAACTAGATCAGGGGTCTTCAAACTCGTTCAATCTTCACCTGATGTACAAGTCAATCCATGTGAAGAGATGTTCTGAAGTCGAACATGGAAAGACATCCCCTGATTATTAGCCAATAATGTGAGTTGTTAACAGGCGCGAGAGGAATAACCAATAATGATAATTACCCCCAAGGTACTACAGTACAATTCACATGGTGTGAATATATGATCCAATTTTGAACACCACGCAAAATCTTTCGATCGAAGGCCATTGATGTCAGCCTATCGCTGGAAGTGAGAAACTTGCCATTAAGGCATGCAAGCTTCAAAGCATTGAAAGGGGTGTTTCTAAGTCAACTTCTTAAATAATGAGCTCATGTCCAAAAAAATTGACTTGTTGTAGGATGAACTTGATGTATCCCACATCTACGACACGAAACGAAGCAAATGATTTATAGAGGTGAAAACGATCTGACGACACAAGGTTCAGGAATAGCGGTCATGAAAAAATGAAGGTTGGATGTATTGCAGTGGACGAGGCATTAACTGGATTGTGGTTTCTCAACTGAATGACTTCTCTTGAACATGTCAATGACACTAAGATGTATTGTTAGCGTTAACCTCAAAATATGGATGGAGTAAAAGACCAATGGTGAGATGACTGGTGAATGGAATAACCCAACCCAACTCAATAATGGTGATGGAGTGAAAGTGTCAAGTTCAAGAGTGACCTGCTACCATAAATTTCTTCAAGTTTCTTCCCTTTTCCCCAGTCATTGTTGACTAGTACCTCTTTATTTTTGTCAAGCTTGAGGAGGATAACATATTCTTGTTCTATAATTTTCCCTTCGGGCAAACCTGTCGCTATGTTTTAATGATTCTAGCGACAGTGGAACTCGGTCTTGTCTAGAATGGACAAGTTTGTCACTATTGTTTTAACGACTTTAATGACAGGGATAACTCGGTCCTTTTCATGTTTAAAGAGTTTAAAAAGGCATGAAAAGAAAACTCCAGAAGTTCTTTTTCGTAGAATAATCCCTGTTACACAAAAATATCGTCACCTTGATTATTTGCAGTCGATATGGGTCTATCACCACCTATGCCAGCTTCCTAAGCAAGTCTCACACCTCAGCTCTTCAAAAAAAGCTTTACAAATGAGAGAAAGACATCAAAAAGCAATGTAACTCTAGTTCTACACTTCCTCTCACTTTTTCCTACGGGCCCGCATCTTTTGTTCAGGATATCTGCGTACTTATACACTCTGTATGTAAAGGGAAGGTCATGTACCCCTGTGAAAGTCAAAAGGCGCAATTTTTATCTTAAAAAACTCACTTTGGGTTAATTCTAGAGTTTTCTAGAAGGATTTCTGACGTGGATTGTTCGCTCCAAGTGGTTCATGCATCCCATAAGAGGAGGAACTAATCCCTTGTTAGAAGGAGCTATCCCTTTGAAGGAGGATTCTATCCCTTTGAAGGAGGACCTGGTAACTGATCTCCATTGCACTATAAATTGAGGCATTGGGTCAGTGGCTGGGGAGGTTAGAAGCTGAACTTTTGAGGGTAAATGCTAGTGAAATCAAGACTTCCTATTTAAGCTTAAGAGGAGAGATCACATACCTTTTTGGCTTCATTGGGGAGTGAGTGAAGCTTGTCAAAGTAGAGGAGACTTCTTGTTGGACCCTGGGAGGAGCTTGTACAGCATCAAGGCAAAGGTTGTAAAGTTCTTCTCCTTTTGAATTAATACAATCAAGCTCATTTTTCTCAACAAGTATCTCATGTTATTTGTTTCATGGACTCCTTGACTTTCATGTTAAATATGTTTTATAATACTGGTTATTCAGGTGCTATTTAATCATTTGCCTTGTTTGTGTTTGCAGGTTTGCGACAAAGGAACTTACTTGGATCAAAGGAGCAAAGGCATCCCAAAACTTGCGTTGGACATGAAGTAGGCCTTAAACACATTTGTTTGCCATTATTTATAAAGCGCATTTAGAGAAAGATAATGTCTGGTTGGTTTGTTTGTTATTAGGTCTTCATTAGATTCTAGGAAGGTCTATCTTGTCCGCAAGATCGACTCATTCCATGCCATTGTCATATCTGGCTGGCAACTGAAAATGAGTTAAAAACGAGGTAGCTAACTAACTAAAATCATAAAAAGTGGCTCGCGATAATTCGATATACCATTTGGCTGCAAGACCAATTAGAGTGCATTGAAATAGATGTAAACGAATAGAATCATCGGAAATGGAGTTGGACGCACACCAGAGATGATAAGTCATCACATGGTTCGATGGGTCCTCTCCTGGTTTACCTTCAAATTTCGGAATATCACTGGGCAACTTATGCTGCATTGGCGGCCAATACGGAAGATAGTTGATTGGATCGTTCATAAGGCGCGTCAAGTCAGGTAAGTCCAAAGTTCCAATGAATGGTAACTGATGATTAGGGTCCCTGAAACTTGGGGTCTACAAACCAGCCCCAGGAGGAGGATATCCAAGATAACTAGGAATGGGAATTACATTCGGGATATTTTGACCTCCTAGAAAACCAGGATTAACCGGACCATACTGGGGTTGATGAGGTTGTTGATATGTATACCCAGGGTACGGTTGATACTGATAAGTTGGTTGCTGCGCAGCAGGACTATATGGATACTATCCTTGGTACGGAGGTTGATTAAACTGAGGTTGAGAAGTGACAACCGTACTTCCTACAGGCATCTGAACCGAAGTCTGGACCGTACATCCAGACTAACGTAAAGAGGTCTGAGGGGTAGATATAGGAACAGTAGACACCGGAGCTGCCAATATTCTAGAAGAAGGTGGGGTAGATGGAGTAGATGTTGTAGTAGTTGCAGCAGACGTTTGAGGTGGAGTACGAGGTGTACTAGGCCCAGACTGAGAAACTACAAAAGGTGCAGAAGTTTGAGCAGTAGACTGGACGGGTTACTGAGATGGACCAGCAGCCAAAGGTTGTCCAAGTTGAGATGATGGCTACACATTCGGTTGCAAAACCTGCTGGGATTGAGATGGATCCCACACCAAATTCGTTCCGGGGTATGGACCTTGAGGATATGGAGGACTATAACCGAGTTGAGGGTAGGGTTGATAATATGATGGACCAGAAGGCCGTTGGTAACCTTGAGATGGGTACTGACCTTGGGGTTGATAACCCTGAGGCACGTACTGATACTGGGGTTGACCTTGAGGTACATATTGATATTGAGGTTGATTTTGGGGTGCATATTGATACTGAGGTTGACCTTGGGGTACATATTGATACTGAGGTTGACCTTGGGGTACATATTGAGTCTGGGGTTGACCTTGAGGAACGTACTGTCCCGTAGGTTTGTACTGTCCTTGAGGTTGTCCCCCGGGTGCAAACTGAGTACCTTGAGGTTGCCCTGCAGGCATATACTGGGTACCCTAAGGTTGCCCCCCAGGCACATACTGAGTACCTTGAGGTTGCCCCCCAGGCGGTAACTAACCACCTTGAGGTTGACCTGACATCATTAGAATTTCTTCTGCACTCAACGGTTTAGTACCACTACCTCCAGTTAATAACTTTTGTTCGATAGGACGAGGAGATGCTCCCGAAAAAGTACCAGAGATAGACTGATACCCAGCGGGAACAGAAGGACCACCGTACATATAGGTGCCTCTTGTACAGATGATGAAATCAAAACATACAAGGCCTTGTTTCAATAATTCCGTGAAGTGTTTGCCTGGTCCTATGAGGAAATGCCAGGAATTGACCCAGCAATCGTAGTTCATGAAATTAAAACCTACCCAGATGCTAAACCTGTTCGGCAGTGTTTGCGTCAGATTGACCCAAGAAAAGCTGCTGCGATTAAAGCAGAAGTTGAAAAACTGTTGAAAGCGGGTTTCATTTATCCGATACCGTTAACGGATTGGGTATCGAATATTGTTCCCGTGAACAAAAAGCAGGGGACAATAAGAATCTGTATCGACTATAGGGATATTAATCGAGCATGTCCAAAGGACAATTACCCTACACCCTATATCGATCAAATCATTGATGATTGTGCCGACAGTGAAACTTTCTCCTTTATGGATGGCTTTTCCGGTTACAATCAAATCAATATTCTGCCTGCCGATCAACCAAAAACAGCATTCATTTGTCCATGGGGAACATTTTCTTATTGAAAATTACCTTTTGGCCTTAAGAACGCCGACACAACTTTTCAACGGGCTATGTCTTATGCTTTTCATGATATAAAACACATTGTGCAACCCTATCTCGATGACTTGCCTGCTCATTCCTTACATAGAGCTGATCACCTCATCCATTTACGAGCAATCTTCATGAGGTGTAGGCATTATAAAATTCGGTTGAATCCCCACAAGTGCATGTTTTTCATTGAAACGGGTCGATTACTGGGATTTGTAGTTTCGAAAGCCGGCATTCGCGTCGATCCTTCGAAGGTCGAAGCTATCATCAAATTGCCTCCTCCTTCGACTCTTCGCCAACTCCAAAGTTTGCAAGGTAAAGCAAACTTTTTACGTCGATTTATCCCTAACTACACCGAGATTACAAAGGGTTTTACCCGGTTGTTGAAACAAAATACTTCATTATTTTGGGATGAGATAGCTGAGAAATCTTTCGATGCTTTAAAACATGCGTTGACCCATGCACCGCTATTACATCCTCCCAACTACAACCAGGACTACTTCTTATATCTTGCCGCTTCCTATTCCACCATTGGAATGGTATTAGTTCAGGAAGATGAATTCGGTACAGAACATGTGATATATTACCTTAGTCGCACGTTGAATCCAACTGAGCTAAAATACTCACATGTGGAGAAATTGGCATTGACAGCTGTTCAAGCTGTCCAACATTTTCGTCATTACATTTTATTACGCAAAACTATGGTCATTTCTAATTGTAACCCCATGATTTATATTTTGACCAAACAGTTGCTGGGGGGCAAGTACTCCAAATGGATTGTCATCTTGCAGGAGTTTGATTTGGAATTTGAAAAGTCCA
>APFE030798998.1:859-54894 GCA_000404065.3 Pinus taeda
CCCCCCCGCGTGGAGGGGTGTACAAAACTTCCTAGGGTATACATCCCACTGAAACAAAGACCTCTGAACAATCATGCTCCACACACAACAGGTTTTTTTTTTTTAATTTAGGATAATCAGTAACTGGTGAGAGTTATCCTGAACAGACTGAGGATCACATTTAACTGGTTGCCCTGAACAGACTCAGGATCACATTTAACTGGTTGCCACTATAAACCTAGGCTACGTACAGGCCGCACAATAACAGGAAACTAAAATTATGCCTCAACAAAAGTAGAGACGTCTGCTATGGGGTCGCCTACTCTTCTAGCCAAGACACAGCGGGATATATATATACTCAATGAGATTTGAACCTTCATTTCGTGGGTTTCACCCAGCGAAACTTACGGTTAAACCCACGCCACAAATTAATCAATGTCACAAATTTTCACCACAGCCTATTGTTTTTTATGGCATAAATGAATTTAGCACCATCAAGAATTTGAAGAACACCCAAAATTTTAAACCTTAAACATTGATATCTAAATTTTCAAAAATCTCTTCTAGATTTTGTCAAAATCTTACCAAAATTCATATAATTTTTCATACAAAATTGTTTTCTCTTTCAACCAATCTTTGATTAATCTTAGCTGCCTTGCACTTGAACTTGCTGGCTTTCTGATAGACTATCGAACAACAACCTACTGGTATCCTTATGTAGATTGCTGATTCCCCCAATATTCTGGAATCAAATAAACATAAACATGGATTAATTATTTGAACACTTGACTTGCTAGCTTTCTGATAGACTATCGAACAACAACCTACAGGTATCTTGATGATTCCCCAATATTCTGGAATCAAATAAACATAAACATGGATTAATTATTTGACCGCTCTCATGTCCATCTGATTCCCAAATATTGAAAGAATCAGCAATCGACATAAACTCAGAGACAACTTACACGTAAAATTTCTTATAGATAGGTATTGACTCACCATAGCTGCCTTGCACAAGATCTTACTAGCCTTCTAATAGACTATCAAGCAGCAACTTACATAGGGGATGTTCTTATGGATGGGTGTTGATTGATCTTAGCTGCCTTGCACTCGATCAGGTTCAGATGTTGCCTTTCGAATAGACTATCAAGCAGGGAGGTATGCCCCACTATAAGTGCTCATGTTTTTATTATTTTTTTACAGAATTCCATGGTTGTACGTTCATGCTTTTTTTTCTAATATGAGATGTTTTCAATGGCCAAAAGCGGCCATGTCTTTGTCTTCTGGAGTTTGCAACTTTTTGTGTATAGTAGTGCATCATTATATACTTCGTGAACAACATTACTTGCATAAACAAATCGAATATCGAATTTTAATGATTTTTTATTTTTTAATAACCGAATAAATTACTTGGAATAGTTTTGAGGTGTATTATTCTTATTCACCCAATAAGGGGGCTTCCTAGTCTCGAGGAATTGGACGTCTGTCCACCAAGCTCCGTCCATGTCCGAGCTATTAATAAAATCAAATAATTTCAAAAGTTTTAACCATAAAAATTTATTTGTTTCAATACTTTATATATATTATATATTATATATATATATATATATATATTATATTAAAATATTCTATCATTAATATATATATTTATATATAAAATATTCTACATAATATATGATGAGTATTTAATCATGCACATTAAAATGTTTTTTTAACATATATTTTGAAGTATAAGTTTATTATATTGATAAGTATTAAAATATTTTATTAATAACCTATATTGAATATTTTTTATATAACAATATCAGAATTTTTTCTTTTAACTTTTTAAAATAGATAATATTATGAATGAATATTTTATTATATATAACAAAAATATTTTTTTAACAATTTTTTTAATATATAGATATTTATGAACGGAATATTTTATTATATACAACACCAAAATATTTCTTTTAACATTTTTTTAATATATAGATATATATGAAGTTGATATTGACATAATTTACGTAACATAGATTTCAAATAGTTGCATGAAAAGGCGCTTGTGTATGGAAGAGATGTTGTAAGATTATGTATGTTTGTGGATGTGATGTAACATTTTGACTAGATCAAATTAGATAATAAAAAAACAAACATAAAATACAATTAATAAAATTAATAAAATATAAAAATAAAATTATAAAATATAGTCCATGGGGTCTTGGATAGATGGTAATTGGATGCTTTGTTAAAGCCCTTCTTTATGCAAAGTTATAGGTTCAATTCCTTGCCCTATATTGGGCATGATGAATATATAGCTCTGCCAAACTTTAAAATACAAGAGATTAAGATCCAAAGTTAACATGATCTAGGCAGGTTTATTAGATCCAAAGTTAGATCAAATCTATTAAGGTGCAAAGAGATCTGATAGATTTGATCCCTCGCGGCACTCGCTTGATCCAAAGTTAACATGACCTAGACAAGTTTATTAGATCCAAAGTTAATACCGTGTTGAAATGTTTTTGAAAAGTACAAGTTTTAAACATCTTATTGACACATTTTTTACTTCCAATTACTTTACATGGAATGATATTACATCATACGGACAACTAAGTAAACATGCATAACATATTCATTTTTGTTTTTTATTATTGACATTGCTTTTCTATTTAGAGAATAATTTATTTTTATTTTAAGAGGGACACATGTCAGCTCCACTTTGATCACAGATGAAATTATACATTTCCCTCATACTGTGCTATAGAATAATAATTAAAAAAAAAAAAGAATAATGTGATTTCATGCTATTGGGCAAAGAGAGATGCATTTTATAGCTCAATATGAAGAAGAAGATGTGTAATTCCTTCCATGTTCAACTTCAAATTGACAAGTATCCTTTTTATAATAAAAATGAAATATCTCTAATAAAAAAAGACTATAAGAAAAAAAACAAAATAAATAAATTTATGAGTTTGATTAGAGTACATGCTACAACCCAATATGAAGGATATGTGTAATTCCTTATTCTTAAAAAAAAAAAAAAAAATAGTGTCCTCTATAAAAAATAAAATAAAATGAATTTATATGTTTGGCTAGTTTTAATACAAAGCATTATAAAACATGAATAATCACATTCTCATTTCACTCATTCTAGTCATTGTTGTGCCTAGAGACCCATTTTTTATCTCAGTGTGAGAAAGATGTGTAATTCTTTCTGTGCTCATCTCAAAGTTAACACTTATAGACTATAAGTAGAAAACAAAATTAAATATACATGTCTAATTCATTATAATAAAAAAAATATTATAAAACATGAATAATGTTATTCTCATTGTGTTTATTAGATTTATTGTTTATATATATATATAGTCTAACTAATAAACAAAATGATTTTTTTAACATTTTTAAAAAATTACAAATTTAAATTGTGTAATTAACAAAATTTAATTAAATATATTAAATTCATTTATACATTCAAATATCTTCTTTATAAAAAGAAGAGATCACAAACCATTCCATCTATTAATCAGTGTAATAGTTCCAACCACCACCCCTTAAAATATTGTGATGGTAAAAAGTGTTACTGACTCTTCAATCCAATTTTTGGTTTCTAACACGAACAAGAACACGCATGTGAACATGATGCAAATGTAATTCTCTAACCATTTACATTATTCTCATTAGCCACCTCAGTCGGTTTGGTAACAACGGCCAGTCAAGTCACTTCAGCGGCACTTTTTTTTGAAATTTCATTTTTGGGGACTCTCTGGGCTTCCCTATCTAACTCATGGGTTTCCCTGTCTGACTTTGATCTAGAGGTTGAGCGAGATGATGTTGGCAACTCTAGCAGTAGCCAGTAGTATTGGTCACAGATTTTTGTTGTAGAGGCCATTTCTAGCCTCCTTGGTTATGTGTTTTTGTTTTGATCTTTATATCATCATCGTGTATGTATTGGATAGTGCACTGGGTGCCATTTTGATATAATGGATATATTCATGAGCTTACTTTGATCATATGTTGTCTTCTATCTATATTCTAATGCTGTGTGTTTGGAAACACAAATGAAAATCTTTAAAATTATGTGTTTTTATAAAAAAAAAAATAAAATATTTAATGTTTTTTTTACAACGACTGAGTCATTGAAATCGAGCCAGCCGAGTCGATACCGAGTCGGAGTCGGAGTCGGAATAGACCCTTGGCCGAGTCAGAGTTGGATTCCGAGTTTTAAAACAGTGGTGGAAATCATTTTGAATACTTCGCGCCACAAATATTGTTGTAGGTATTCCTTTACGAAATATAGAATATTGTTGTAGGTATTCCTTTACGAAATATAGAATATTGTTGTAGATATTTCTTTACGAAATATAGAATAATCCATGGGTGTATTACCATTTATCTTTTCATAAAAAAATTATGAAACTACACGAAATTGATCATTAGCCAACTCGATCGTCTCAGTAACAACTCGGCCAGCCGGTCCAGTTCAAAGGCCGAGTCGACTCGGTTGGGCTATGACTTAGACCAACTTGGCTAAATCAGAGTCAAAACGGCCGGTTTTTGAAACAGTGATTTCCACCATATCACATGTATTTTGGAAGGCAGACAAAGTAAGGATGTCACACTTCAAAACAGAGTGGGGGTTGAGATTCTTGTAGAAGTTGTATGGTTGCACTCGAAGTTGAAAAAATGTTGAAGTATTGTTACCCATCATAAGATTTATTACAGAAAATAAATAAGAAATTGAGAATATGTGGAAGTTAATATTATCTTAAATTTGAATTTCATGTATGTTCTGGTATAAAAATATTTTTGGAAAGTTGATTAGAGCATTGGGCACTCAACATCCATGAAGAAAAATATCATAGTTAAATGTGGATATGATGAGTAAGAAGATATATGAATGAGTGAATAATATTTTTTTTGTTTTTTATTTATTTAAAATATATTATCTTATATAAAAAATTAAAGTAAAGAATTTAAATTAAAATATAATTTTTTATTTATAAAAATGTTAGAATATAATGTCCATGGGTTTTGGATAGACTGTGATCAGATGTTATGGTAAGGCACTCCTTGATGTGAAGTAACCAATTCAATTCTCCTTTACCAATAACTTACAAAAAATAAAAAGTTGAAATATTAATAAAAAATTGAATGTTATAATAACAAATATATATGTGTGTGTTTGTATTTATGTAATATTTTGAAATTAAAATCATATATAATTTTTGTTTAATACTATTTTTATATGTTTTTAAAAATAAATAAATTTAAACAATTATAATGTTAAAAAATGAAAATATTTAATGAAGAGATTTAATATTCTCACTTTGTTATAAATGTTCTTTTAAATAGTTCAGGATAATCAAAAGATATATCCATATTTAAAATTTATATGTTTAAAATTTAAAAGCAAAATTATAATTTCTTTTATTAAAAATTATTATATCTAAATATTTATAATCATATTATAAATATTGAATTTTCAAACCATATAAATTATAAATTAACACATAAAATATTGAATTTTCAAACAATATGAACAAGTTATAAAATTCATGTTCATTTTATGATGTATATATGTTATTTACATATCCATCATTACTAGTTCATTTCCAAACTACAAACTACTTTAAGACAAACATTTTAAGTAATGTTCGAACATATGATTAAGCATTATAGATTTATTAAGCAATGCCAAAACATATAATTAATCAATATGAAATTTTAATTACATCATTGTTCAATGTCAAAGAGAGCTCCAATGCTACATCAATGAGCTATTAGGCTTAGGGAATTTCAAGGAGCATGCAAAGGAGGGAAAGGTGGCAATTGAGCTTGAATTTGTGGTAAGAACAAATGACAAGGTTAAGCAACATCAAGAGGTTGAGTGTAAGGCCCACGAGTCATTGTTGTGATGCGAGAGTCGACGAGGACACACGACGGGCGAGCGATGAGCTGGATGGTTCAACTGGCAATTCAAGACGCGCCCGCATGGTGCGATGAGCTAACCGAACGAAGGAAATGAGCGAAATGATCATACGAAGAGTCATTGCGAAAATGACTAAGTGTGGAAGTGCTGATCAGTTTATATGGAGGGTGGTCCCATGTATGGGCGCCCACACCATGGGTTGACGTGAAGGAGGGGTGGTTCAACCAAACTGTGGGTCGGCTTGGTGAGGTGAAGTCCCAACCAAAAGGCTGAATGCCATATAAACCCAACGAAGGAATGGTGGGAGAAATCATCAAATAATCTTCAAGTGTGAGAAGTGCAAGCTAGTGGAAGGTGAGCTGCAAAACTTGGCGAGGATTGAGTCACAGGCTAAAAAAAGGGTGGGCACACATGATAGTGCAATGAGCTAACCACAGTGCGCGGGCGGGCAAAGGAAAACAAGTTGGGTTAACTGTAGGGGGGGCATGCCTTAGAAACTAGGCGAGCTGAGGCAAGCGTGGGTGAGGGCGCTTGAGTTGGTTGACATGACGAGTCGAAGTTAGCCACGGTGGGCGACATGGTAACTCGGCAGTCGGGTGAGTTCGGGTGGAGAGTGCCTGAGGCCAACTAAACGAGTGATTTGGGTGGAGCGTGCCGGGGTGGTTGACATGGCGAGTTGGGAAGACCGCAAGACGGGGCATTGGCGAAGTATCAATGAGCGAGTGGGTGCACCCAAGTGATGAGCTAGGCGGCCCTCGAATTGGGTGACACGGTGAACGTTGTGACGGTTGGCACGACGAGCTGGTAAACGAACGATGGACCAGTGAACGGTGTGATGAGTTGAAAGGTGGGCATGACGAGTTGGTGGTGTAGTGCGGACGAGCTACGGGTGTGCACCAGGTGAGCGACATGACTCGACAGCGCTGCACGAAAGCACCCGAATGACGAAGCCTGAACGGTGAAACGATGGAGGTGGCTCGTGGGCACCTCTGCTCGGTGAAAGGGTACACTGTGCAGTGGTGCAGACCGAATTGTAATTTTGCAGATTTGAAGGTTTATGTAAAAATTGATATTATCATTATTATTCGGGCAAACTCATATTTTAGGGAGTTGCCCCTCTCGGTTTATTATCTGCTACGCACTTGTGTTAAATGATAATGATGATGAATGTATTATGAATGCTTCTGTTCTGCTAAACGAAGATCATGCTTAGAAAGTTGAAAAATAAAATAAGTATAGAAAGTAGGCATAGTCCACACTTGTGAGTATTTTTAAAAAGAAAACGGGTGGCGGTGCCGCAACCCCCTTCGTGTAGTTGGAAGAGTACCGTTAGGGTAGGGGTGTGACAGATGGTATCAGAGGTTCTGATTTTCCGCAAGGCTTTGGTGATTCAGGTTTGTAGGTTGATTCAAAACCCGAAACTTTTGAAGGCTAATGAATGTTGAAGGTAAAGTATGTAGTGAACACTTGTCGAACAAATGAAGTTGGTCAAAAGAGCATGTCAAAAGCTGAAAAACATGGGTGATTGTTGGAAAGAAGAAGCAAGCGTGGGTGAGGGCGCCCGAGTTGGTTGACACAGTAAGTTGGAGTTAGCTGCGGGTGGGCGACATGGTAACTTGGTGATCGGGCGAGTTCACGTGGAGAGTGCTCGGGGCCGGCTAAACGGGCGAGTTGGGTGGAGTGCACTGGGGTGGTTGACATGGCGAGTTGGGAAGACCGCGAGACGGGGAGTTGGCAGAGTATCAATGAGCGAGTGGGCGTGCCCAAGTGGTGACTTGTGTGACCCCCGAGTCGGGTGACACGGTGAACGTTGTGACGAGTTGGCACGATGAGCTGGTAAACGCATGATGAACCATGAACGGTGCGATGAGTCAGAAGGTGGGTGCGACGAGTTGGTGGTGTGGTGTGAATGAGCTGCGGGTTTGCCCTGGGTGGGCGACACGACCCGACAGCATTGCACAAAAGCAGCCGAACGATGGGCGTGGTTGAATGACGAAGTCTGAAGAGTGAGACGGTGGAGGTGGCCCGCGGGCATCTCTACCTAGTGAAAGGGTAGGTTGTACAGTGGTGGAGGCTGAATTGTAATTTTGCATATTTGAAGGATTATGTAAAAATTGATAATATCATTATTATTCGGGAAGACTCATATTGCAGGGAGTTGCCCCTCCCGGTTTGTTATTCGTTGTGCACTTTTGCTAAATGATAATTATGATGAATGTATTATGAATGTTTCTATTGTGCTAAACGAAGATAATACTTAGAAAGTTGAAAAATAAACTAAGTATAGAAAGTAGGCGTAGTCCACACTTGTGAATATTGTTAAAAAGAAAACGGGTGGTGGTGCCGCACCCCCCTTCATGCGGTTGGAAGAGTACCACCAGGGTAGGGGCGTGACATTGAGGGTCTCAACGAGTACCATGAGAAGACACTCACCCTAAATACGGTATCATTTACAAAGATGGAAATAACTTCTAGATTTAGTGTGATGTGGGCATATAACATATTTCAAAGCTAAAGTTTGTATGTATGCTCTATGAAACCTCTTCTAAACTATCTAGTTTATGATTTCTCTACTTTGGATTTCCCATATTGGTTTTAGCGGTTCTAGGGGATAAAAGTAAGGTTGGGGAATCTCGACAACAAGGGTAGACTAGACATTGAATTGTCTTCTTCCTTGGGGTTTAGCTTTAATAACACCTACTTGAAAAAGGATTAGGGAAAAGGAAAAAAATGTGTCTAGTTCTAAAGGCACAAGTCAAACTCAAGGTTTTGGGTAGTGTTATGTGACCCATATAGAAGAATATATGATGCAAACACACAACCAATTCATGTATCAATTCCCAAAGGAGGTTAAGGCTAACATAGATGACATTAATATGAAGGATCAACAATTGCAGGAGGGATGGATATGGCTCACATTCTAATGGAGCTTCAAGGTGTCTAGGATATAGGCATTTCTAGGACTAGGGAGACAAGATTCTTTAGATTAGCATAAATATATTGGGATATGAATCCATGGTAGCATAGGACATAGCTCCAAAAAAGTTTAAGATTGAAGAGTTTCGACATCTCTCACTTTTTTAGAGTAAATTTGATGAATTTGTCAAAGGGATCTTTAAAATATTCAAATATTGGTTAAGCATGCAATAGAAGGGGTTGAACATGCAAATAATTATGAAGAATTAAGCAAGTCAAAGTGCTATCAGAAATATTCGATCCCAATTCATGAGGATTTTCTCCCACTTTTGTCTAGCTTAGCTTGTACTTTGAGTTCTCAAAATCCTAACCGATGCAAGATGGAGGTAACTTAAGGACTCACTTGGAGTATCATCCTTCATGTACTAATTTTTAGATTTATTTGATTTATATTTCATGTGTTTTAGTACTGCTATGTAGGGTAATAGGTTTGTCCCAATTTTAGGAGGTGGTCCTGAAAGCTACAATGTTTTTTTTAATCACAAACATCATCAAAATTTTCTATTATTTCTGCCAACCAATTTTGTTTAGAATTGCAAAACAACTTGGTTTCCCATGTGGCTATATTATTTTGGAATATTACGAGGGCTTGCTTTCCACTTTGGCAAGCCCTCCCACACTCTACAAATTTTGTATATATTGTGTTATGCATGTGAAATGGAAAGTGTGTGCGTGTGTGTGTGTGTGTGTGTGTGTATATATATATGTATGTATGTTTTTGAAAATAAATAAATTTAGATAATTATAATGTTAAAATTAATGGTTAAGTGGAAAATTCCCCTACCTAAGTTGTTGTTTGCCTTCAACTTTCAAATAGAGAAGTTCTTCCATTACTTTGTTTATCCATTTAATTAATAAGATGCACTTTGTTGAAGTATTTTACTATCTGAATGTTGAATATTGCTATAGGTTTACTATTTCTTCATAATGGGAAATCAATGTTATATGTGCCAATGTAATTCAAATAAATGTAATTTTATATGATGCTACAACATTTTTACTAAATATCATTATCTCTATTTATTTTTAGATGTGAGTGTGCAAGTAAACGTCCATATTGTTATAGCTTGTGATGAACATACTATGTGAATTGTTAATATGGTTATAAGATACCATTAGGGAATAAAGAACTATGGATGGAACATATGTTTTCTTTGCTAATGTTATGCACGAAACTGGAGGTATGCATTTTTCCCCGTCTACTTAATCATACTCATTTACCTTGTAATTTTTTTTTTTTATCAAAATAAGAACTCACTTGTTATGCACGAAATTGGAGATAAAATAAAAATAAACGATTTCTAATAAACTTTTTGATTAAAATTAATGTAAAAAGAAATTAGATATAAAATATAATTGTGTAAGGGAAAATTCCAAAAGATAGAGTTCCTCTAATGCCCTAGGGTTTTGAAAATCAGGCTATCCATGAATATTTTGCTTTCTTGAGCTTCTTCTTAAGAATTTTAGATAAAAGTCCATATGTAAAATGCCTCATATTCTTATTGAGAGTGATCGTGACACTCTTTTTGTTTGCATGTATATTTTCATCCGCGAGATATGAGGATCAACTCTTTAATTAGAAACGTAACAATAGTAATTGGCACTAACAACAGATATGTGAACACATGATCAAATCAATGTACAAGTACATGTTTGTATTATTTAAGTTGGATTTCAACATGGAAAAGGGAGTATATAGGATTTTTTGGTGGAGAAATACATTCTTGTAGCTCCAAGGATTTTATCTGGTCACATATTTGATAAGAATTTGATAACAAAATTAAAAAAAATTCCCATTCAAAGTATTGTGCATGTTAAAGAGATGTTGTAGGAGTTTTACGATATTCTCAAACTACATAGAGCTCGAACAATATTTTTCCATTCTAAATACCTAGATCTGTGAAAAAATTGTTCAGAAACCCAAATCAAGAGCTCACTTGTTGTATGTCGACTGTAGGGAAACCTAAAATAAGCTTATGGCTTCCCAACATAGCTTTGTGTTAGTCCATCCTACTATAAACACATAGGCTATATGAAAAGTGGGTAGTTGACAATGGCAATGGACATATTGAGTGCTTTGCATGATAACCTACTCTGCTTTCATATTATCTCTAAGTGATGTATGTTCCAAATGCATGATAACCTATAGAGAAAAGGCGATGTATGTTCCAAATGCATGCAAGAGTACTGAGTGAAATTGGTATACAAAGAAAGAAAGACACACAAAATTTAGTAATACAAAGGGATAATGATGCATGAAATATGTTATGATTGATCATATATAAGTGTATATAATGTCCACGTTCACACATTATCGAGTTGAAGACTGAAAAAAAATAACTAATCAAGACCAATTTCCAGATCAAAAGGAGTTTGGTAGTGGCCATTACTAGTTTAGACCCTGTAGCTTGCAGATGCACACTCAATGCCCATTTTATTGTTGAGAACTAAAATAAATTGCTCCAAAACATGTAGAAAAGCGATGTTATCATGAATTCACAACATAGTTTATGAATTGTATTTTATTAATTTAAAAATTCAATTGAATAGGAAATGTTGTCGATACTATTGTTACCACTGAGTATCAACCATGTCGACAAAATGTGTGCAATCGATGCCAAATCATCACCACTACAGTCAGTCCCAAATCATCACAACTATAACCAGAAATTCTTATAGCTCCAAGGATTTTATCTGGTCACATATCTGATAAGAATTTGATAAAAAAAATTAACATTTTTCCCCTTTCCAAGTCCTATGCATGTTAAATAGATATTGTGATAGTTTTACGTCATTCTAAAACTATCTAGATATCGCAAAATATTTCTCCATTATGAATACTTATATCTATGAAAAAATTGATCAAAAACCCAAATCAAGAACTCACTTGTTGTATGTCGGCTTTAGGCAAACCTACATGAAGCTTAGGGCCTCCCAGCATAGCTTTGTGTTGATCCATCCTACTATAAACACATTTCTTGTATGAAAAGTGGATAGTTGATAATGGAAACAAAAAGATTGAGTGCTTTGGATGATAACCTAGTATGCTCTAATATTCTCTCCAAGCGATGTATGCTCCAAACACATGATAGCCTATTCTATCATATACCAATTTATCCCCGTTCTCTCTACTTTAGATGATAACCTATTTTATGAATTCTTGGTAGAAATGTAATCAATAAAATTTAAACAATTTTAGAAAAAATACTTTTTTAATAGGTTGTCTTCCAACAGACGTCTTCTGGCAGAGTTTTTCAATCTATCAACACCTTGGAATTAAAAAAGAAACAACTTCTCTATTAGTTATTCGTAGAAACATAATTTTCATAGAGTTTAAATTTGAGATAAAGGGTAAGTAAAATGATAAATGATGAAATTAGGGTTATATCATCAACATAGAATTTTGGAACACAAGGGATTACCTTTTTCGGATGAAGGTTTTCAATTCATAGATCTTGACTTAATGATGGTAGAAGTTAAAAAGAGAGAATCAAACATCAATTGTAACACCTCCCTCCCCATGTTTACTCACTTTTACAAGCCCTCGAGGTGAATGTGAAGCAAAGTGCCACTATGACATGACCCAACCTCCTAGTTCTAGGTAAGGAAGTGGGGCTTGCAAACTGAACACAAACACACAACCTACAGGGACTACAAGTCACCCAAGAGCTGGAGTAACACCTCAGGTGGTCAATCCATGAGCTGGAACCTGATTTCAGTGGCCTAGACCCCCAACTGCATGCACGACAAGGCTTAGGTGTAGCTATAGGCCTCCAACCACATGCATAACAATACCTCCATGCAGTTATAGCCAAAAATCTCTTGTTTAGAGGGTGTGGTCTTGAGCTCTAAGCCACCTTTCTAGGTTAGTCTGCTCAGGTATCAAAAAGGTACAAAATAGGTCATAGGAATGAACTCCCGCTTCCATATGTTTTTATTTTGTATATGTGCATATATATGTAAGCCATGCATATATAGAAGCTAGCTTTCCATATATATACCACACATGTATATGTGTGCTTCCAAAGGAAAACCAACATGCTCCAACCATTGATATATTTATACCGGATGATCAAATGCCCTTTGGAAATGAGAAAGAAATTTTAGAACTGGACGTTAATCGTATCTAGGATGTGATAATTCAAAAATCATTTTGTGGATATTTTGAAGCAATAATCTGTTGCCCGGGCCATAAATATTTTAAGGGTATCTAGTTAATGTCGACTCTCATCAGCCATTCCTATTTTCCAAATTCAACTTGTCTGGAAGAGGGAGGTGTTGTGTTTATTCAAGCATCTAAGCCCATCTAGAGAGAAGAAGAGATAAAAATTTCTTACTTCGACACTCTCATCCCCTTGCTGTAGTGCCGAGTCAAGTGCGAGTGTTGGGGTTTCGAATGAAAGTGCTAGATATGTGGATTGAAGAAATCTTTGAGGCCACTCCTAGAGCCCATAACTAGAGAATTTGAAAAATTGTTTGGAAAAGTAATGGAGGAAATCAATGTTGCAAGGTCTCTTCAATTTCATCCTTTCGATGTTGATCTTTGGGCATGTGCAAAATTTGCAAAATTTGCAAATCTTTTTGTAAAGGTGGAAGAGGTTATTAAGGGTTCCCCTGAGTGAAAATGGAAGAAGAAAAGAAGTGGGTTCGTGCATCTTTTGTTTTTTTCTATTTTGTAGGAACACAGTCGAACGTGTTCTTCTCCACAACGTTAGAGGAATGCATTGCTTCTGGAAAGAAAATCCTGGAAACTATTCAGAGAACTGTGTCGAGAGAATTCAAACTCTAATAATGGTAGCTTAGCATGTAAAATAAGCTAAGTGTTGGATGATGGATGAAAACCAAGCATCTATTACAAGAAATGTATCAAAACAAGAAAGGGAGGAACACATCCAAGTGCTTGGAAGACAGAGTGAACATATTTTCAAGGAACTTGTATTTCAATATTCAAAGTACCTTATGTTTTAGTAATATTACAAATGACATTCCCATGATCTGATAATATTCAATGTCAAATGCATTAAGCAGCGTGTCATTTTGAAGGGTTAATTTATTTGAAGTTGTTTGAAATAGTTAGATGTTGTTATCCTATCTAGTAAGACATAAGGAAACATGCCATTTGGGAGGGTTAATTTGTTTGAAGTTGTTAGAAAAGAATTGTTAGATGATGTTATGTTTTGCTTATATGAGTTTAAGATCATGTTTGAATACAAACTAGGAGTGTTTAGTCGACATGCATTGCTTTGCTAGATGGTGTTACTTTGATATGTATCTTGATTATTAATGTCAGTAATTGAGCCACAGTGCTCTGAAAATAGAAAGAAAAACCATAAGGGTTTCAACAATGGGCTATGGCATGTCAGCTCTCTGGAAGATATATGGAAGAAACTGCGATGATGAAGGAGTCCAACTCTTGTATATTATGCACAAATATACACGTGTGGTATATATATATGGAAGCTAGCTTCTGTATATGCATGGCTTCAATATATATGCACATATATGAAAGAAACAAATATGGAAGCACGAGTTCATTTCGATGACCTCTTTTGTACCTGAGTAGCCTACCCACTAGCTTGAATTGTCTATGCTTGTGCTCTATGTTCTGTGAATTCACTGGTCATTGGTTCTTTATAACTTGGACCTAAGGTATCTGAGAGCATACTCTAGAAATTTCAAGCCGATAATTACAAAGTTGTGCAAAGAGAGGTACTAGGTGAATGCTCGTTTGCATGCATGCATCATAAACTTTCCCAATCCATTTGGAATATATATATATATATATATATTCCTAAACAAGTGTAGTGTTTGACATAATAATACAAAGTTTGCAAAAGAATATATAATTATTGCATGCATGCACTAACCCATTATGTAATTTGACAATCTTAAAGAGTTCCACTCCAATGCTTCGCTAGAAAGGGGCATTGCAAGTAAAATAATGGACACCATCATTATTCAATGCATGACCTTTGTTTATTACTATACAACATGCATGCATTCATCATGGCGGTGCATTTGTAATGTACATGGTAATCTTTTACATTGGACATCATTTGTAATGTGCATGGAATTATTTTCATTTATATGTGTATTACTTGATATTGGTGAGGTGTCCTTGGAAAGAGATAATGCTTGTGGCCATTTCACTTCATTCTTATATGTAGAGTGAGTTAATCACTCCAATTTGGAATTGGATTACAACATGATGAACATGACCTAAGACTAAGTAAGTGTGTTTTATTCCCCAAACAAACACGTATAAAATAAGACTCTTAGTCAATGACATGACGTCAACTCCAGGTCCACATGTTTAATATGTAGGATGTTCCATCTACATGTATAACATGGAAGACATTCCTTCTATGTTAAGAGCCACAAAGGGAAAGTTCGGATAGGCCTCTCTTGCTATATATTCTTAGTAATTCCCTTAGCACTGAAAATGGCTTAGTGCTCAAAGAGTAGAGAAGGATATGTGATTCAACTAATTTCATACACGATGTTCAAGTAAATTTTCCATATATGCACATATTTTCCATATATCTGCGATTTATGTGTATGGACAACTTTTGTATACAAAACTTCCATATATGCATAATTTCCATGTATGTATAATTTCCGTATACGCAATTCCATATATCTGCATATATGGAAGTTGCACATATATAAAAAAATATGCGTATATACATAGAACTTGCATATGTGGAAGATATGTGTTACAAAGAATTAACATATATAAAATTTGTGTGACTTCCATATATGCATATCTTCTGTATACAAGAATACCTTCCATATATGCGCAATTTTCGTATATGCACATATCTCCTGTATATGCTCAACTTTCGTATATGTTAATATCTTTTGTATATCCACAACTTTCATATATGTGCATATCTTCCATATATGCGCATAAATGGGCACAACTTAAACTTCCATTTATTAAAAATATCCGTATATGCACATATCTTCCATATGTGTGCAACTTTCGTATATACATATATACAAAAGTTTCACATATACAAAAGATATGTGCATATAGAGATGTTATTCATATACGGAAGATATGCGATACAAAAGATGCACATATATAGAAGTCGTGTGACTTTCGTATATACACATCTTTCATATATGCACATTTATTCTGTATATACACATATCATCTGTATAAGTGCATATTTTGTATATGTGCATATATAGAAGTTGTGCATATACAATAGATGCACACATATAGAAGATGCACATATACGAAATATATGCACATATAAAGAAGTTATACATATACGAAAGATATGCACATGTACGGTAGATGTGCATATACAAAAGATGAACATATACGAAAGTTACACATATATGGAAGATATGCACTTACACAAAAGTTACAGATATACGAAAGTTGTGCATACATAAAAGATGTGCACATATACAGAATCTATGCTTATATGGAGGTTGTCGTATATGCATATTACGAAAATTGCACACTGCTTTTGTATATGTAAAACCTCCATCTATGTGCATACTCTGAGGATACACATAAATGGAGGCTATGAACATATACATAATTTACACATATACAAAATATATAGGCATATAGAGAGGTAATGCATATATAGAAAATATATGCATATACACAGAAGTTACACATTACATAAGTTGTGCTCAACTTCCGTAGCATGCATATGCATATATAATAGTTTCCAGATATGCACAACTTCTATATATGAAAATATCTTTCATATATATACATCCATTGTATATGCTCAACTTCCAAATATGCACATATATGGAATAAGAACATATACAAAAGTTACACATATACGAAATATGTGGACATATTTTGTATCACATATCTTCCATATACGCGCAACTTCCAAATATGCACATATCTTTTGTATATGCACCAATGTCATACATGTGCACATACGAAGTTGCGCATATATAGAAGATACGCACATACATGGAGGTTATGTATATACGAAGGTTGAAGTTATGCACAAATTCTATATCTGTAGTTTTTGTATATGAACATATATAGAAGTTGCACACGTACAGTAAATGCACATATATATAAACCGCACATATATATAATTTAAGAACAACTTCAACCACTATATATATGCAACCTCCATATATGCACAATTTTTTTACATGTGCATATCCATTTGCATATATACAGAAGATGCACATATATATAAGTTGCACCTATACAAAGGTTGAAGTTTTGCACAACTTTCGTATATGTGCAACTTCTCTATATACAAATATCTTATTTATGTGTGCAATTTCCATATATGTGCATATACTAAAGTTGCACATATATGGAATCTATGCACATATACATAAGTTTCACATATACAAAAGCAATGAGAAACTTCCATAATATGCATATATATAACAACTTCCATATATGCATAGCTTTTGTATATGCACACATATTTTGTATATGCACAACTTTCGTATATCCATATATGTGCAACTTTACTATATGCACATATACAAAAGTTGTACATATACAAAAGAAATTTGAAACTTTCATAATATGCATATATGACAAAGGATCCATATATGCATAACTTCTGTATATGTGCACGTATTCTGTATATGCACAACTTCCGTATATGCGTAAATTCCATATATGTGCATATATTCCATATATGTGCATATATTCCATATATGTGTAACTTTCATATATGTACATATTTTGTATATGAACATCTACCGTATATGCACAACTTCCACATATGTGCATATCTTCTGTATATGTTTAACTTTCTTATATATGCATATCTTTCATATATGCACATCTTTTGTATATGTGCATCTACCGTATATGCATAACTTCTATATATGCACATATTCAGAAGATGTGCTTACATAGATGATATGCGTATATCCGGAATAAATGCGCATATACGGAAGTCACACAACTTCTATATATGTGCATTTTGTGTATTGCATATTTTCCGTGTATGCACATATCTTTTGTATATGCGCAACTTTCATATATATGTATATACGAAAATTGCATACATATGGAAGATATACGCATGTACGGAAATTGTGTATATATGGAGGTTGAAATTGTGCCCAGGTATGTGCATATATGGAAGATATGTGCATATGTGAAAGTTGTGCATATACAAAAGATATGCACATATATGAAAGTTTTGCATATACATGAGATATGCGCATATACGAAAGTTGTGTATATATGGAAGATATTCATGTACACAGAAGATGTGCATATATGTAAGTCACACAAATTTTATATATGTGCATCATCTATATCACATATATTCCGTATATGCAAATTTTATGTATATACATATATTTTGTGTATATGTGCAACTTCCATATATGCACATATATGGAAGTTTTGTATACAGAAATTGTGCATACATGGAAATTGCGCATATATTGAAGTTGTGTATACAAAATTTTTGCATAAACATAAATCACGCATATATGGGAGATATGCTCATATATAAAAATTTTACTTGAACATCATGTATGAAATTATTTGAATCACATATCCTTCTCTACTCTTTGAGTACTAAGTCACTTTCAGTGCTAAGGGCATTACTAAGAATATATGGTAAGAGAGGCCTATTCAAACTTTCCCTTTGTGGATCTTAACATAGAAGGAATGTCTTCCATGTGAGATTTGTAGATGGAACATCCTACATATTAAACATGTGGGCCTGGATTTGGTGTCATGGAATTGATTATGAGTATTATTTTATACGTCTTTGCTTAGGGAATAAAACAAACTTACGTAGTCTTAGGTCATGGTCATCAAGTTGTAATCCAATTCCAAATTGGAGTGATTAAATCACTCTACATATAAGAATGAAGTGAAATGACCATAATCATTATCACTTTCCAAGTACAGCTCACCAATATCAAGTAATACACATATAAATGAAAAATAATTCCATGCACATTACAAATGATGTCCAATGAAAAAAATTACCATGCACATTACAAATGCACCGCCATGATGAATGTGTACATGTTTTATAGTAATAAAGAAATTTCATGCATTGAAGAATGATGGTGTCCATTACTAAACTTGGAATGCCCCTTTCTAGAGAAGCATTGAAGTGGATCTCTTTACGATTGTCTGATTACTTAATGTGTTAGTGCATGCATGCAATGAGTCTACAATCCTTCACAAAATTTATATTGTTATGTCGAACACTACACCATTTTAGGGATACTTTATATATACAAAAATTCCAAATGGATAGAGAAAGTTCATGATGCATGTAGCAAAGGAACATTCACCCAGTTCCTCTCTTCATGCGATTGTGTAATTCTTGGATTGAAATTTCTAGTTTATGATCCCATCGACCTTAGGTCCAAGTTATAAAGAAGGAATGACCATTGAATTCACATAAAATAGAGCACAAACAAGACAAGACAAGCTAATGTGTAGGCTACTCTGGTACAAAATAGGTCATAGGAATGAACTTATGCTTCCATATGTGTTTCTTTCTTATATGTGCATATATATGTAATCCATGTATATATAGAAGCTAGCTTCCATCCATATCTATATATATATATATATATATATATATATATATATATATATATATATATATATATATATATATATATATATACCACGCATGTTATGTGTGCATGACATACAAGAGTTGGAATGCTTGCTTTTCCATCACAGTTTCTTCTGTATATCTTCAAGAGAGCACGTGTGCTGTAACCCGTTGTTGACGCCCTTATGGATTTTATTTTTTATTTTTAGAGTATCGTAGCTTCATGACCAACATTAATCTTCAAGATCCATAACAAAATAACCCCATATAGAAAAGCAATGCAGGACGACTAAACACTCCTAGTTTGTATTCAGACATTATTTTAAACTCATACAAGAAAAACATAACATCATCTAACTATTTTTTTCTAAAACCTTCAAACAAATTAACCCTCAAAAATGGCATGTTTCCCTATGTCTTACTAGATAGAATAACAACATCTAACCATTTCAAACAACTTCAAACCAATTAACCCTTCAAAACGGCACCTCGCCTAATGCCTTTGAAATTTAATATTATCAGATCATGGGAAAGTCATTTGTACTATTACTAAAACATTGGGTAGTTTGAATATTGAAATACAAGTCCCTTGAAATCTTGTTCGCTCTGTCTGCCAAAAACTCGAATGCGTTCCTCCCTTTCTTGTTTTTATACATTTCTTGTAATATATCCTTGATTTTCATCCATCATCCAACATTTATCTTATTTTACATGATAAGCTACCATTACCAAATTTTGAATGTCTCTAACACAATTCTTTGAATAGTTTTCAAGATTCCCTTTCTAGAAGGAACACAATCCTCTAACGTTGTGGTGAAGAACATGTTTGACTGTGTTCCCGCAAAATAGGCAAACACAAAAGACACACGAACCCACTTCTTTTTTTCTTCCATTTTTCATTGGGGGGAACCCTTAATCACCTCTTCCACCTTTAAAAAAATCCTTGCAATTTTTTAACATGCTCGAAGTCAACATCGAAATGATGCAATTGAGGAGACTTTGCAATATTCATTTCCTCCATTGCTTTTCCATGAAATTTTCAAAATTCTCTAGTTATTGGCTCCAATAGTGGCCTCAGATATTGCTGGAATCCGCATATCTAACACTTGCATTTGAAACCCCAACAATTGCACTTGGCTTGGCATTGCAACAAGGGGACGAGAGTGTCGAAGTAAGAAATTGTTATCTCTTCTTCTCTCTAGATGGGCTTGGACGCTTGAATAAAGACAACACTTCCCACTTCCCGACGAGTTGAATTTGACAAATAGGAATAGTTGATGAAATTCAATAGTAAAAAGAGGCCCCTAAAATATTTATGGCCTAGGAAGTAGAGTCTCGCTTTGAAAGCTCCCCGGAATGAGTTTTCATTATCACATCCTAGATACGATTAACGTCCACTTCTAAAATGTCTTTCTCTTTTCCATATGATATTTCATCATTTGGTATAAATATATCAATGGTTGGAGTGTGCAGGTTGTCCGTTGGAAGCACATGTATAATGTGTGATATATACATGGAAGATAACTTCTCTATATGCATGGCTTGTATATATGTGCACATATACGAAAGAAGCACATATGGAAGCACAATTTCATTCTTATGACCTCTTTTGTACCTCTTTTGTACCTGAGAAGGTTGACCAAGAAAGGTGTCTCAGATGTCGGGACTGTACCCTCTCAACTAGATATTTTGGGCTATAACCACATGGAGGTAATGTTATGCAGGCGGTTGGAGGCCTATAACTGCACCCAGGCCTTGTCATGCATGTGGTTGGGGATTTAGGCCAGTTAAATAAGGTTCTAGATTTGGGATTGACCACCTTAGGTGTTTCTCTAGCTCTTGGGTGACACGTAGTCCTTATACATTGTCAGTTTGTGGTTAGTTTGTAGGCCCCACTTCCTTACCTGGAACTAGGAGGTCGAATCATGTTGTAGTGGCACTTCACTTCACATTTACTCATAGGGCTTGTAAAAGTGGGTAAACGTGGGGACAATAGTGTTCATCTTTCGCCCATCCTTAAGTCAACATCTATGAAAAAACCTCCATCTGAAAAAAATAATCCCTCTTGTTCCAAAATTCTATGTTAAAGATATAACCAAAATTCCACCGTTTATCGATTTACTTACCTTTTATCTTAAATTTAAACTCTATGAAAATTATGTTTCTACAAAGAATTGATAAAGTAGTTGATGTTTTTTAAATACCAAGGTGCTGACAGTTTGAATAACTTTGGCATAAGACATATGCTGGAAGACACCCTATTAAAAAAATAATTTTTCTAAAATTGTTTAAATTTTATCGATCACATTTCTACCAAGAATTGAAAAAGTAAGTTATCATCCAAAGTAGAGAGACTAGAGAGAAATTGTTGTATGAGAGAATAGGTTATCATGTGTTTGGAACATACGTCGCTCAGAGAGAATCTGAGGGAAAAGTAGGTTATCATCCAAAGCCCTTAATCTTTATGTTTCCATTATCAACTATCCAATTTTCATATAGGAAATGTGTTTATGGTAGGATGGATCAACACAAAGCTATGCTGGGAAGCCCTAAGCTTCTTTTAGGTTTTCCTAAAGCCGACATACAACAAGTGAGTTCTTGATTTAGGATTTTGATCAATTTTTTTCATAGATCTAGTTATTCATAATGGAGAAATCTTTTCCAAGATCTAGATAGTTCTGGAATGGCACAAAACTCTTGCAACATCTCTTTAAAATGCGTAGGACTTTGAAAGGGGAAATTCTTTTTTTTTTTATTATTATCAAATTCTGGTAAGATACGTGACTAGATAAAGTCCTTGGAGCTACAAGAATGTCTAATTGTAGCAACGATGATTTGCTATTGATTGAAGTGGTGATGATTTGGCACTGATTGCACACATTTTGTCAACATGGTTGATATTTAGTAATATCAATAGTATCGACAACACTTCCTATTCAATTGACTTTTCAAATTAATAAAATGTAATTCATAAACTGTGTTGTGAATTCATGATAACATCATTTTTTTACATGTTTTGGAACAATTTATCTTAGTTCTCAACATTAAAATGGGCATTAAGTGTGCACCTACAAGCTACATGTCCTAAACTGGTAATGGCCACTACCAAACTCCTCTTGATCTAAAATTGGTCTTGATTAGTTATTTTTTTCAAAGTCTTCAACTCGATAGTGTGTGAGCATGGACATTATATACACATCTAGGATCAATCATAGAAGATTTCATGCATCATTCTCCCTTTGTATTACTAAATTTGGTGTGTCATTCTTTTTTTGTATACCAAATTCACTTAGTACTCTTGCATGTGTTTGGAACATACATTGCCTTCTCTCTATAGGTTATGATGTGTTTGGAACATACATCACTAAGAGAGAATATGAGAGCATAGTAAGCTATCATCCAAAGCTCACTCAATATGTCCATTGCCATTTTCAACTACCTACTTTTCATATAGGCTATGTGTTTATAGTAGGATGGACCAACATAAAGCTATGTTGGGAATCCGTAATCTTCTTTTAGGTTTGGTTTCTAATCAAAATTTTCACATATATAGGTATTTAGAATGGAAAAATATTTTCTGAGATCAAAATAGTTCTAGAATGTTGCAAAAATCCTGCAACATCTATTTAACATGCACCTGACTTTGAAAGGGAAAAAATATCAATTTTTTTATCAAATTCTTTTCAAATATGTGACCAGATAAAAGCCTTGGAGCTACATGAATTAATTTCTCCCCCGAAAAAAATCCTATATACCACCTTTGCCAGATTGAAATCCTATCTTAACCAACACAAACATGTACTTGTGCATTGATTTGATCATGTGTGAACATATATGCTGTTAGTGCCAATTATTGTAGTTAGGTTTCTAATTAAAGAGTTGAACCTCATATCCCGTGGATGAAAACATACATGCAAACAAAAAGAGCATCATGATTGCTCTCAATAAGAATATGAGACGTTGTACATATGGAATTTTATCTAAAATTCTCAAGAAGCAGCTCGAGAAAGAAAAATCTTCATGGATAGGTTGGTTTTCAAAACCTTAGGATATGGAGGAAATTTGTCTTTTGGAATTTTCCCTTACACAATTATTTTTATATCTAAATTTTTGTTACATTAATTTTTATGAAATTTTTTATTGGAAATGGTCTATTTTTATTTTAGCTCTAGTTTTGTGCATAAGAAGTGAGTTCTTATTTTGATCAATAAAATTGCAAGGTAAATGAGTATGATTGAGTACACTGGGAAAAACATATATCTCCATTTTCATGCTTAACATTAGCAAAGAAAACATATGTTCCATCCACCATTCGTTATTCCCTAATGGTATCTTTTAACCATATTATTAATTCACATAGCATGTTCGTCACATTCTATAACACTAAGGATATATACTTGCACACTCACATCCAAAAATAAATAGAGATAATGATATTAAGTAAAAATGTTGTAGTATCATATAAAATTACATTTACAAGAATAACAATGGTGACATATAACATTGATTTCTCATTATGAATAAATAATAAACCTATAGCAATATTCAACATTCAAACAGTAAAATACTTCAACAAAGTGCATCTTATTAATCAAATGCATAAACAAACTAAAGGAAAAACTTATCCATTTGAAAGTTGAAGGCCTACACCAACTTAGGTAAAGCAATGTTCCACTTAACCATACACTCTATCGCGCGCATATTCTTTTTTATAATAGGCCCCCTAAAAAAAAAAAAAAAAAAAAAAAAAAAAAAAAAAAAAAAAAAAAAAAAAAAAAAAAAAAAAAAAAAAAAAATAAATAAATAAAATAAATAAATAAAAATAAAAAAATAAAATAAAAAAAAATAAAAAATAATAAATAATAAAATAAAATAAAATAATAAATAAAAAAAAAAAAAAAAAATATATATATATATTTGTTTCTAAATTTAAGCATGAATGAATTCTATATTATTATATATATATATATATAATATATATCATATATATAATAAGATATAGATATTATCATCTCTTTTATTAATTTTTTTTTTTAATAATAAAAGTGAAAATATTAAATCCTTCATAAGTGAGCTATTTCATTAAGTTTAACATATAATTTTCATAATTATTTTTTTTAAAAACATATAAAATATATTTTAAAAAATATATGCATCAAATTTTAGGTATAAATTTCAAAAACAATATTATTTCAATTCCATGCTATCAGAATAAAACATATAAGTTACATAAATAAATAAATAATAACTATATTATATATTTCTATATATATCTTCTATATATATTATATATATATATATAATATATATATATATATATATATATATTATATATATATATATATATATATATAATATTAAAAAGTTATTGTTGTACATGAATATTGTTGTGTTGACCCTCACTCTTGTCCATAAGCGAAGAGAGAGGACACACACACACGCATTTTCCATTTCACATGCATAACACAATATATAAAAAAATTGTAGAGTGTGGGAGTGCCTGCCAAAGTGGAAGGCAAACCCTACTAATAGTCAATAATATACACACATGGGAAACCAAGTTGTTTTGCAATTCCAAAAAAAATGGTTGACAGAAACAATAGAAAAATTTGATGGTGTTTATGATTAAAAAAAACATTATAACTTTCAAGGCCACCTCTTAAAATTGGGACAAGCCTATTACCCTACATAGAAAACTAAAACACATGAAATCTAAACAAGATAAATCTAAAAATTAGTAGATGAAGGATGATACTCCAAGGGAGTCCTCGAGTTACCTCCATCTTGCATTAGCTAGGATTCTAAGAACTCAAAGTGCAAGCTAAGCTAGACAAAGGGGGGAGAAAATCCTCTTGAATTAGAATCAAATTTTCCTAAGAGCACTTTGATTTGCTCAAGCCTTCATAATCATTTGCATTTTCAACCCCTTCTATTGCATGTTTAACTAATATCTGGATATTAAAGATCCCTTTGACAAATTCATCAAATTTACTCTCAAAAAATGAGAGATGTTGGAACTTCGCAATCTCAAACATTTTTGGAGCTATGGCATATGCTACTATGGCTATCATATCCCAATATATTTATGCTAATCTAAATTATCTAGTCTCCCTAGTCTAGGAATTGCCTAGATCCTAGACACTTGAAGCTCCATTAGAATGTGAGCCATATCCATTCCCTCCCGCAATTGTTGAACCTTCATATTAATGTCATATATGCTACCCTTGACCTCTGTTGGGCATTGATTCATGAACTAGTTGTGTATTTTCATCATATCTTCTTCTACATGGGTCACATAACGTTACCCAAAACCTTGAGCTTCAATTGTGCCTTTAGAGTCAAACAATTTTTTTTTCCTTTTCCCCAATCATTTTGAAATAGGTGTTATTAAAGCTAAATACCAAGTAAGAAGAAAATTCAATTTCTAGTCTGCCCTTGTTTCCAAGCTTCTGCAACCTTACTTTTATCGCCTAGAAACACTAAAGCCAATATGGGAAATCCAAAAGTGGAGAACCTATAAAAATAGATAGTTTAGAAGAGGATTCATAGAGCATAAATACAAATTTTAGCCTTGAAATATGTTATATGCCCACAACTCACTAAACCTAGAATCTATTTCCATCTTTGCAAATGATACTTTATTAAGGGTAAGTGTCTTCTCATGGTACTAGTTGAGCCACTCAACCTCCTGATGTCCCTTAACCTTGTCATTTGTACTTGCCACACATTCAAACTCAACTGCCACCATTCCCTCCTTTGCATGCTCCTTGAAACTCCCTAGGCCTAACACCCCATCGATGGAGCATTGGATCTCTCTTTGATATTGAACAATGATGTAATTAAAATTCCATATTGATTAATTATATGTTTTGACATTGTTTAATAAATTTAGAATTCTTAATCATATGTTCAAACATTGTTTAAAAGGTTTGTCTTAAAGTAGTTTGTAGTTTGGAAATGGAGTAGTAATGATGGATGTGTAAATAACATTTATGCATCATAAAATGTACATGAAATTTATAACTTCTTCATATTGTTTGAAAATTCAATATTTTATATCTTAAACATATATTTTACATTAATATTTTTATATCTTTAATTTTAATTATAAATTTTAGATTATAATAATTTTTTAATAAAATAAAAAATTTATAGATTTATTTTTTAATTTTAAGCACATAATTTTTTAAATATAGATATATCTTTACATTGTCTTAACTATTTAAAAGAATATTTCTATTTCTAAAAGTAATAATAAAAGTGTGAAGGTTAAATCTCTTCATTAGATGAACTATTTTCATTAATTTTGACATAATAATTGTTTAAATTTATTTTATTTTTAAACATATAAAAAAAAATTATACATGAACTTTTAACTATATATAAATTTTTAATGAAGAAAATCATTATTTTAATTCCCAATTATTACATAATATTAATATATATTAATTACATTTTTAGAAAGAAATATATATTTTTATTATTATTGTAATAAAAACTCAAAATTTTATATATTTCCAATACTTTTATAAATAAAAATTTATATTTATATTTTTTAATTTAAATTTGGTTAGTTTACATTTTTTCATATTAAATAATATATTTAAAAATAATTAACAATTTTTTTTTATTACTCATTCATATATGTATATCTTTTTACTCATCATATTTACATTTAACCATATTTATATTTAACCATGATAGGTATATCTTTTTAATCATTATATTCACATTTAACTATAATAGTGAGAGTCCAATGCTATAATCAACTTTTTAAAAATAATTTCATACTTAAATATGAAATTCAAATTTCAAATAATATAACCAACTTCCAAAAATAATTTTATAACTAAACATGAAATTTAAATATCTAATAATATAACCGACTTTCCAAAAATAACTTTATACCTAAACATGAAATTCAAATTTCTGATAATATTAACTTCCACAGAATTTCATTTTCTTATTAATCTTATAATGCTTAAAAATACTTCGACATTTTTTCAACTCCGAGTGTAACCGATACAACTTCCACAAGAATCTGAACCCCACTCTATTTTAGGCCAGGCAAAGGAATCTGAAAAATAACAAAAATATATATATAAATTATTCAATTGTTTATACTATATACACACTAATTCGTTATAGTGCACGTCACGTCACGTAGAACCATTGAAATCATTTAAAAAGGAATTTGAGAAGTGTGAAGCACCAGTATAATATCGCCAAAATCATATACGCATATATTGTTAAATGTATTCATACATTTTGAATTATGTTAAATTACATTAAAATAAAAATATAATTATTAATAATTAAATTAATCTAGATTAATTTTCAGTCCAAAAAATCAAATTTATTGAGATGCAAATTTTTTTTGGAGTGAAAAGAGTTTTTCTCGACACTTGATAGATTTAAAATTAACATAAATCTAGCAATATATTTGTTGTGGAGATGGAACACACATATACAATCGCTGCACAATGATGCAAATCAAGCTAAATAATTATCCCACCCATCACAACCTATAGGTCCGATAACAAATGATTATCTAACCTATTACACAACCGTTAATGCGCAATTTTAAGATCTAAACAATATATTGGTCGCATAGTTACCAAATTCGCCCATACTGGGAAAAAGATACTGAATTTCGCTAATTCGGTTTGATTGCCGAACAATTTGCCTAAATTCGATCCAATTCATACGTGTTAATTTAGCAGGTTAATTCACTGGAATAGCTAGATGGCAGCGCCTCTTCTTCCCTTTTTCTTGCCAGGAGGTAAGCCGAACTAGTGTTTTGACCTATATTAAGTTCTATGCCTTTCTTCAATAAGAAATGTTTTTGAAATTCCCTTCTTGCCAGGAGGTAAGCCGAACTAGTGCTAACCTATATTAAGTTTTGTGCCTTCCCTCAATAAGAAACGATCTTGAAAAACAGAAATGAGAAATGTTTTTGATGAACTGAAATAGATAAAAGAAGGTATATATATATAGAAAGAACGATAATTAGATATCAAAAATATAGAAAGTAAAAGTGAAATTAGAAAAATTATGGTTTTTTAGTTGTGGGGACTTAGCAACGAGGAAAAGGGAACTTAGCAACGAGGAAAAGAAAGAATGATATATAGAAAGAAAGATAACGAGATGCCAAAAATATAGAAAGTAAAAGTAAAATTAGAAAAGCTATGTTTTTTCAGTCTTCCCAACTTAGTTACAAGGAAAGGAAAAAATCTTTGAAAGTGTTTGATTTTTTATTAGTGATAGTTTTTTTATTTATGGAAAGATTATATATTACACTGAGAAATTATAGATAAATTTGTTTTATGAATGTGCATTTATTACATAAATACATTTTTAAATTAAAAAAGATATTATATTTGAGATCTCTGAAAAAACCGTTTTGGAAGAATTTTTTAGATGATTTTTATTGTAAAATTGTTATATTATTAAAAAATATTAGTTAATAAAATTTATTTAAAATTTAAATTAAATAAAAACAAAATTAACCAACATACTATTCTTTAAGATGTCTATTATCTAATTTTTTTCGAATAAGATATTTTTAATTCAAATTTTTATTGTATCTTACTGATTCTAATTCAAACATATACCACCACTGGACATTAACCGACACGCTCAAACTCAATATTTATCCCGCCCGTCCGTTACGATCTATAGGCCCGATGACGAATGTGTGTAGTATACCTGGGACAGGCCTCGTCTCCCCATCGGGGGTCCCAAGTGGCTACCAATTTCCCTGCCGTTGAACAACACTGAAGGCCGCATGACTGGCCGTTACCCATCGGAGTCGGGGATCCCATGTCATTTTCATATAAATAAATGTACTTAGAAACAGTTATAAAATATAAATTAGTTAAGTATGGTGGCCTTGGCCGAAACTAATTACGTGGATTTACTTCACTGTTTACCAAGCCCACAACAATTTTATGGAAAAAAACTCTGTTTTATATTAATGGTACTAGTGCGTATATTCAAAATGAATCATGAGTATATCTGAACTATTATATTCAAAAATAATTTAGCTAATATATGAGAAAAATTCCATATATATCTTATCATAGTAAAAGATAACTATCAAGGGCAAAAATTACCTTAATGAGTTACATGGCTTTTACCATAACCGGACTGCACCAAAAAGTGAAATATAATTATACAGTTTTACTATAGTCTATAGTATAAAACATCAAGAACAGTCAGAACATGAATGTGTTAAGAGATATCAAAACAGGAAGTTAAGGGAGGGGAAAAGATTCTTGAGCTGAAATAGTCTTAACCTCTAGATATTAACTATTTCTAAATATTTATTATTAAATATTGAATTATTTGTAAATATTTTTTAATTAATATATATATATATATATATATATATATATATATTACTATTACTATTACAAAGAAATTAGATTAAAATAGGGTAGATGCATAGATGGTTGGGTCATTTGCATCATGGGGTTTTGAAGATAATGCATCGGATATCTATAGGACTTCTCAAAGGTAAACTTGAGCAAGTTGACACATGCAAAGGTTGTACCTTGGGAAAGTACACCAAGTCTTCTTTTCATGATCGAGACAGTCAAGTAGAGACTATCTTAGAGCGAGTTCATACTGGTTTGTGTGGACTATTCTATGTTGCCAATTTACCTAGAGCTCATAAACGTTGGACTACGCATTTGGATGTTCACGTCACAACTCACCGTGCATATCATTTTTTTCAATCAGAACATGGCACTTAGAACAATGAGAATGTTTCTGGTTGGACTTTTCCTTTTATCTTCCATCATAAATTCTACTACATAAAATTTGATATTGTTATGTTGGTATGCAGTGGAGATACGGATCCAGTGATTCCAGTCGTAGAAAAAACAGGGATTCAAGGGCCTGACCCCACGATTTATGATCGGCAATCTATTGGATATTGCGAGAAAGATACAGAAGGAGTTGTGCACAGACATGGCCTTTGTACATCACGATTTCAAAAGAGTGCTTTCCCTTATATGGTTGAGTGGTCCAGGAAATATGATACTGTCACAAGTAATTTTTATGGCATATGCTGCTTATGGATTATTGGTTTATTTATTTGTTGCAATTATAGATTTGAAATTCAATTACTTTTTGTGGGTGAGAAGTTTGTGATTTGATTTGGTTACGAACTGAGAATTGTTCTGACCTGATGCAGAATTGATTCGACAATTTCTATCTTCCATGCACGTGAATTACTGTGGGAAGTCTCCTCTGGACCAGAAAATGTTGTTTGTTGTGGTTGGGAGAAGTGCGTTTGTTGTTAATGGTGAACAATGGTCTTACCAACACCGAATGTTTGCACCTGCCTTTAATATGGAGAAGCTCTCAAAGCTCAAGGTGAATAATGAAAGTAAAGATGGTAGAAATAACTTTCGGGTTAATCTCATTGAAGACAGGGAAACAGGGTGGGGTCATTTTTAGTGTCATTTGTTTTCAATGGATTCCTTGGATATGCCTCCTATGATGGAAGACTGTCTATGGGACGTCCCAAATGTCAGGGGTTTGTCCTTGCCAAATGGCTATAATGGGATTTTGTTAAAAAAATGTTTTTTAATCAACCACTGGTTAACATGAGCAAGATTTTCTTGATTGTGAGGTTATTAGTGGTGTATATATTCTACCAGAGTTTTGAAGGATTTGCAGGTCTTACTATTTTTTGTAAGCATAAGCACACATATCAGTACGGATATGTTATTGGAGAAGCCTAAACTCTGGTGGAAGGAAGCCATCATTAAAATGCTTATTATTTTAACTTATATTTTACTTGAAGCCACTTTTTCCCATTAAAAGACCTCACTCTCCCAAATCCATTAAAGCATAGAAACAAAAGTCATAACATTTAATGGAGTGGCTTATAATTGCCCCTTCAGTCATCCCCTGCATTTTTTTCCCTTGAAACTTTGGTGAATAGAGGCATGAGGAAGCATCGAGTCCCATTTCTTTGGTTGATGTTTGATTAGGAATTGTTATACAGGTCGTAGGCTAACAAGGTGACTTTTTAGTCTTTTTTTCGTGTAGATATTCTAGTTGATTTTTCTTCAAGTCCTGTCAGAAATCTGAGAAAATGTAGCCTTAAGTTGTTGAGTCTACACAACATATGTTTTCTAAAGACTTTCTACGGTGCTAAATCTATTTTTGCATTTAAAATTACAATTTAAATGACAGAATATTGTGATCTCACCAAGAATTGTATTACTAGATTCTGGTGAAAAAGACCAAAAAAATATTCGCGTTAGACTACACCCTTATTCATCTATTCTTTTTACCTGGCCTTTGATGATGATAAGCAGTGTTGAATTGGAAATGTGTATCACAACATTGCCAAAAGTGGCTCAATATTTGCTAGATGTTTTATAGGTGATAGAGTAAGGCATTGTTTGGTATATGTTTTAGAGGTGATAGAGCAAGGCACTGTTTGGTATATGTTTTAGAGATGATAGAGCAAATCATTGTTTGGTAGATGTTTTAGAGGTGATAGAGCAAGGCATTACATATAAGCTACTATATATGGCAATAAATCATTTGTTCTAAATAGGATCATATAGAATGAAAAGGGGCGATTATATTTCTATATTGTGTTTTAACATCTGGAAAAATCATGGTTCTTGCAGGTGGGCAATGCACTTACAAACGATTTCCATGATCTTGTAGGGATTTTTGAATTTATGTGGTCTCATGGTTTGACATTAGACAACACCTACCGGTTGCTCAATATTCACTGTGACTTTTCATCTTTTGTGCATCCATCAACTATATGTAATATGGTATTAGATCTTGTCGATGTGGAAATGGGGAATATTGATCCATGCAGTATCAGGGGTTTGTCCTTGCCAAATGGCTATAATGGGATTCTGTTAAAAAAAAATGTTTTCTAATCAACCACTGGTTAACATGAGCAAGATTTTCTTGATTGTGAGGTTATTAGTGGTGTATATATTCTACCAGAGTTTTGAAGGATTTGCAGGTCTTACTACTTTTTGTAAGCATAAGCACACATATGAGTATGGATATGTTATTAGAGAAGCCTAAACTCTGGTGGAAGGAAGCCATCATTAAAATGCTTATTATTTTAACTTATATTTTACTTGAAGCCACTTTTTCCCATTAATAGACCTCACTCTCCCAAATCCATTGAAGCATAGAAACAAAAGTCATAACATTTAATGGAGTGGCTTATAGTTTCCCCTTCAGTCATCCCCTACATTTTTTCCCTTGAAACTTTGGTGAATAGAGGCATGAGGAAGCATCGAGTCCCATTTCTTTGGTTGATGTTTGATTAGAAATTGTTATACAGGTCGTAGGCTAACAAGGTGACTTTTTAGTCTTTCTTTCGTGTAGATATTCTAGTTGATTTTTCTTAAAGTCCTGTCAGAAATCTGAAAGTTGAGTCTACACAACATATGTTTTCTAAAGACTTTCTACGGTGCTAAATCCATTTTTGCATTTAAAATTACAATTTAAATGACATAATATTGTGGTCTCACCAAGAATTGTATTACTAGATTCTGGTGAAAAGGACCAAAAAAATATTCGCGTTAGACTACACCCTTATTCATCTATTCTTTTTACCTGGCCTTTGATGATGATAAGCAATGTTGAGTTGGAAATGTGTATCACAACATTGCCAAAAGTGGCTCAATATTTGCTAGATGTTTTATAGGTGATAGAGTAAGGCATTGTTTGGTATATGTTTTAGAGGTGATAGAGCAAGGCACTATTTGGTATATGTTTTAGAGCTGATAGAGCAAATCACTGTTTGGTAGATGTTTTAGAGGTGATAGAGCAAGGCATTACATATAAGCTACTATATATGGCAATAAATCATTTGTTCTAAATAGGATCATATAGAATGAAAAGGGGCGATTATATTTCTATATTGTGTTTTAACATCCAGAAAAAATCATGGTTCTTGCAGGTGGGCAATGCACTTACAGACGGTTTCCATGATCTTGTAGGGATTTTTGAATTTATGTGGTCTCACGGTTTGATATCGGACAACACCTACCGGTTGCTCAATATTCACTGTGACTTTTCATCTCTTGTGCATCCATCAGCTCTATGTAATATGGTATTAGATCGTGCCGATGTGGAAATGGAGAATATTGATCCATATAGTATCTACACCCGTCCTTGTTTGAACAGTACTAGAACATATAGAAAACAATAGAGAAAAATATATGTAAGTATATTATATACATTAAGCATTGTATATGCCAGCAGATCAGTTTGAAGGTATGCTTAAAGTCCAATTTTGTATCTTTTGCATTTGGTAGTCTCTTTCACATTGACATGGTAAACTGTAAAATAAAGACCAGAGAAAAAGATGTGTAAGAATATTAGATACATTAAGCATTCTATATGCCAGCTTACCAGTTTGAAGGTATGCTTAAAGTCCAATGCTATATCTTTTGCATTTGGTAGTCTCTTTCCCCTTGACATGGTAAACTGTAAAATAAAGACCAGACTAGATGATTGAGGTCATTTTTTCTCAAATTAAACACATTCTTGTGTGCCATTGAGGTCCACAATTTGTTGCATGGTGAATTTAAATGACTGGAATCCATCACCTCTAGATGGGGATAATCAGATCAGCTATAAGAGCACTACTGCATTCTCTTTCTCACAGAGGCATTTTGTTGCAGCCATGGAGGCATCTGTTTGTGGAGTATGATCCTTGCACTGAAAAGCATTCCGAAATTTATTTCAAACTACCTGAAGTACAAAAGGCTCTTCATGCCAATGTTACAGGAATTCCTCATAACTGGACTACTTGCAGGTCTGTGGTTTTATTATTAAAATGGTAACTTTTTTTTTTTATCTGGTGCTGCTTCTTTTGCATTTATAAAGGACCTTCATTCATCAATCTGGTCTGTTTTCTTTATTATGTATAGTGATAAAGTTTCCGCTCACTTGGGAGACTCCCCTAGATCTATGTTGCCAATTTACCTAGAGCTCATAAATGTTGGACTACACATTTGGATATTCACGTCACAACTCACCATGCATATCATTTCTTTCAATCAGAACATGGCACTTAGAACAATGAGAATGTTTCTGGTTGGACTTTTCCTTTTATCTTCCATCATAAATTCTACTACATAAAATTTGATATTGTTATGTTGGTATGTAGTGGAGATACGGATTCAATGATTCCAGTCGTAGAAAAAATAGGGATTCAAGGGCCTTACCCCACAATTTATGATCGGCAATCTATTGGATATTGCGAGAAAGATACAGAAGGAGTTGTGCACAGACATGGCCTTTGTACATCACGATTTCAGAAAGAGTGCTTTCCCTTATATGGTTGAGTGGTCCAGGAAATATGATACTGTCACAAGTAATTTTTATGGCATATGCTGCTTATGGATTATTGGTTTATTTATTTGTTGCAATTATAGATTTGAAATTCAATTACTTTTTGTGGGTGAGAAGTTTGTGATCTGATTTGGTTACGAACTGAGAATTGTTCTGACCTGATGCAGAATTGATCCGGCAATTTCTATCTTCCATGCACGTGAATTACTGTGGAAAGTCTCCTCTGGACCAGAAAATGTTGTTTGTTGTGGTTGGGAGAAGTGCATTTGTTGTTAATGGTGAACAATGGTCTTACCAACACCGAATGTTTGCACCTGCCTTTAATATGGAGAAGCTCTCAAAGCTCAAGGTGAATAATGAAAGTAAAGATGGTAGAAATAACTTTCAGGTTAATCTCATTGAAGACAGGGAAACAGGGTGGGGTCATTTTTAGTGTCGTTTGTTGTCAATGGATTCCTTGGATATGCCTCCTATGATGGAAGACTGTCTATGGGACGTCCCAAATGTCAGGGGTTTGTCCTTGCCAAATGGCTATAATGGGATTTTGTTAAAAAAATGTTTTTTAATCAACCACTGGTTAACATGAGCAAGATTTTCTTGATTGTGAGGTTATTAGTGGTGTATATATTCTACCAGAGTTTTGAAGGATTTGCAGGTCTTACTATTTTTTGTAAGCATAAGCACACATATCAGTACGGATATGTTATTGGAGAAGCCTAAACTCTGGTGGAAGGAAGCCATCATTAAAATGCTTATTATTTTAACTTATATTTTACTTGAAGCCACTTTTTCCCATTAATAGACCTCACTCTCCCAAATCCATTGAAGCATAGAAACAAAAGTCATAACATTTAATGGAGTGGCTTATAGTTTCCCCTTCAGTCATCCCCTGCATTTTTTCCCTTGAAACTTTGGTGAATAGAGGCATGAGGAAGCATCGAGTCCCATTTCTTTGGTTGATGTTTGATTAGAAATTGTTATACAGGTCGTAGGCTAACAAGGTGACTTTTTAGTCTTTTTTTGGTGTAGATATTCTAGTTGATTTTTCTTAAAGTCCTGTCAAAAATTTGAAAAAATGTAGTTTTAAGTTGTTGAGTCTACACAACATATGTTTTCTAAAGACTTTCTACGGTGCTAAATCCATTTTTGCATTTAAAATTACAATTTAAATGACAGAATATTGTGATCTTGCCAAGAAGTGTATTACTAGATTCTGGTGAAAAGGAGCCAAAAAATATTTGCGTTAGACTACACCCTTATTCATCTATTCTTTTTACCTCGCCTTTGATGATGATAAGCAATGTTGAATTGGAAATGTGTATCACAACATTGCCAAAAGTGGCTCAATATTTGCTAGATGTTTTATAGGTGATAGAGTAAGGCATTGTTTGGTATATGTTTTAGAGGTGATAGAGCAAGGCACTGTTTGGTATATGTTTTAGAGCTGATAGAGCAAATCACTGTTTGGTAGATGTTTTAGAGGTGATAGAGCAAGGCATTACATATAAGCTACTATATATGGCAATAAATCATTTGTTCTAAATAGGATCATATAGAATGAAAAGGGGCGATTATATTTCTATATTGTGTTTTAACATCCGGAAAAATCATCGTTCTTGCAAGTGGGCAATGCACTTACAAACGATTTTCATGATCTTGTAGGGATTTTTGAATTTATGTGGTCTCATGGTTTGATATCAGACAACACCTACCAGTTGCTCAATATTCACTGTGACTTTTCATCTCTTGTGCATCCATCAGCTATATGTAATATGGTATTAGATCGTGCCGATGTGGAAATGGGGAATATTGATCCATACAGTATCTACACCCGTCCTTGTTTGAACAGTACTAGAACATATAAAAAACAACAGAGAAAAATATATGTAAGTATATTATATACATTAAGCATTGTATATGCCAGCAAATCAGTTTGAAGGTATGCTTAAAGTCCAATTTCGTATCTTTTGCATTTGGTAGTCTCTTTCCCATTGACATGGTAAACTGTAAAATAAAGACTAGAGAAAAAGATGTGTAAGAATATTAGATACATTGAGCATTCTATATGCCAACTTACCAGTTTGAAGGTATGCTTAAAGTCCAATGCTATATCTTTTGCATTTGGTAGTCTCTTTCCCATTGACATGGTAAACAGTAAAATAAAGACCAAACTAGATGATTGAGGTCATTTTTTAAACACATTCTTGCGTGCCATTGAGGTCCACAATTTGTTGCATGGTGAATTTAAATGACTGGTATCCATCACCTCTAGATGGGGATAATCAGATCAGCTATAAGAGCACTACTGCATTCTCTTTCTCATAGAGGCATTTTGTTGCAACCATGGAGGCATCTGTTTGTGGAGTATGATCCTTGCACTAAAAAGCATTCTGAAATTTATTTCAATCTACCTGAAGTACAAAAGGCTCTTCATGCCAATGTTACAGGAATTCCTTATAACTGGACTACTTGCAGGTCTGTGGTTTTATTATTAAAATGGTAACTTTTTTTTTTATCTGGTGCTGCTTCTTTTGCATTTATAAAGGACCTTCATTCATCAATCTGGTCTGTTTGCTTTATTATGTATAGTGATGAAGTTTCCGCTCATTAGGGAGACTCCCCTAGATCTATGTTGCCAATTTACCTAGAGCTCATAAACGTTAGACTACGCATTTGGATGTTCACGTCACAACTCACCATGCATATCATTTCTTTTAATCAGAACATGGCACTTAGACTTTTCCTTTTATCTTCCATCATAAAGTCTACTACAGAAAATTTGATATTGTTATGTTGGTATGCAGTGGAGATACAGATTCAGTGATTCCAGTCGTAGAAAAATCAGGGATTCAAGGGCCTTACCCCACGATTTATGATCGGCGATCTATTGGATATTGCGAGAAAGATACAGAAGGAGTTGTGCACAGACATGGCCTTTGTACATCACTATTTCAGAAAGAGTGCTTTCCCTTATATGGTTGAGTGGTCCAAGAAATATGATACTGTCACAAGTAATTTTTATGGCATATGCTGCTTATGGATTATTGGTTTATTTATTTGTTGCAATTATAGATTTGAAATTCAATTGCTTTTTGTAGGTGAGAAGTTTGTGATTTGATTTGGTTACGAACTGAGAATTGTTCTGACCTGATGCAGAATTGATCCGGCAATTTCTATCTTCCAAGCACGTGAATTACTGTGGAAAGTCTCCTCTAGACCAGAAAATGTTGTTTGTTGTGGTTGGGAGAAGTGTGTTTGTTGTTAATGGTGAACAATGGTCTTACCAACACCGAATGTTTGCACTTGCCTTTAATATGGAGACAAGACAGTATAGAACATAGGTTGTTGCTTGTGTGTGTTTGATAGATCGCAGATTTCCTTGGAGAGTGTGCACAGAAATAGGGAGAATCCCTATTTAATAGGAGGCCTATTGCACTAGGATTTAGAAACTCCGCAAGGAAATAGGGCTCAAGAGTGCACATAAATTTAGGAGGCAGGGATCAGCAATCTTGCAAGGGTTTCAAGCGTGGTTCAAGGCAGGAAAACAAGGTTGTCTTCGGATTGAAATAAGTTGTATTTGTAAGAGATCTATTACTCAGTTTCTATCAATAATCAAGCAGAGGGTTTTCCCAGTTGGGTTCCCTAGAAAAGAAGTGTGTTTTTGTTGTGTGATTGTGTTTATATATTTCTTATTATGCTGGAAAATTTAGTAGAGAAATTTTGTGTCTATATGAAAAGAAATTATATTTCAGATTGTTCATATTAGCAGTTGCAGAATTTCATGGATTTTCTACAGTCCACACTAAAGATGAGGAAAATTTAAAATAAATGAATACACCCTAGCAATCATCAAGAACATTTACACATATCTTTAGTCTTGACACAAAGAAACAAGCAATCAAATCCCCCTAGAATGCACTTAACTTTCCATATGCCGAAAAGCAGAAGCAATAGCTAGCTGGAATCCAATCCAAGAAAGTGTCCCATATTATCATCCTACGCTTCATATTGTTAACAAGGAAATGGTTTGGGCATGTTTTAAAAATCTGTACAATCAAAAAATCTAAAGATAGAAACCGGCAATCTGAACAGGCAATTGCTTTTGTGTCCCAAAAAAGGGCAAAAGAGATCAGTTTACCAAGTGACATGATATGGTAAATTTTCACAATGGGAAGCTGACTTAAATGTTCAAAATCATACAACAACTCTTGCATGAATGTAGATCCAGAAATATCTCTGCAAGCATTCTGTCGACTTAAAACTACAGAAATAAAATTACTAGAAGAGCATAAAAATATGTCCATTTTCATGAAATACATAGGAAGACAAATAATAGCATAGAATCCATCATTCAGAGTGGCAGAAGTGAAATAAACGATTAACTCACTCGTGCAGTTCCTTTCCTGTGCATGCGGTAGCTTCGACCATCTTTATTCTCTCCATACCAGTAGAAGGTCTGAGTCTCTTCAACATAAATTATTCCTCCGCCATGTGCCTGTATGAACCTGCTGTCTGTGTCACACCATTCTCTGCCAAGTAAAAGTAGTACTTTCTGCTATCTTCAGTCTTCAAAGGGTTCACTGCAAGATTTTTCTCTGGAAAGTAAAGGGATCTTCTTTGAGATGTGACATCAAGAAAATCATCTACTGGGGTATGTCTCCTTCCCGTGTTTTCCTGCTGGGGAGATAAATTTTTTGCCTCTTTGTTTGACTTCAAAACCCCTATCCTCTATATCTTCATGTTCTCTATACATGGAAAGGCGATACTGCTGCACCTGAGAATCTACTTCGTTAGAATTTGATGGAGTTAAGGTGTTGTAGGCATGAATCAATAGTATCCATGTGGCCAAACTCCAGATTATAGCAGACAAGGAACACCTGCTTCCTGCATTACAACTTAAAGCAGTTGATTTCCCATGTTTGTGTACCATCTTTCTTGTTGCTTTCATTCGCCCAGATAATACTGCAGAAAATACGTTGCAAAATCTACAATTTAAACCATGTTTAATTGTTAATCAGATTTATATTTTTTATAATATACACCAATTGCTAGACAATTCTAATTACGAAAAGATTTTTCTTGTTGATGGTAATGCACGCACATTACAGACATCAAAAGAACGCCAAGGAAAACAGCATCAGAACAAAGAATTTGAAATAGTATTTCGTCTATACCTTGAGAACTCTATGAAAACAAATATCATAACTCAATCCCCAAATAAATGGACTTCGGCAAATTATGAACAGGTGACAGTTGCCAGTTGAAGATAAAAAATTCCATAAGTATGCCCACACACAATAATAAATATAGACCAAATACAAAAAATTAATGCGCAGAAGCAAAAACATCAGACTTCAAAATGTCAATATTGTCAATGAATCCACGAATATAAACCAAACAAGGTACTACAAAGGACGTTTCAGCTAACAATTTTATAGATCCTAGAGGCAAAAGATCTGATAAAGAGAACAAAAGGATAGCTCATAGCAGGAACTTCAAAAGGGCAAAACTTTGGCCACAGATCAATAAGTACAACAAATATAACTATTTCTACAGTTGAAGATAAAAATAGACTTTAGGTCTAAAAATTAGCTAGTCATATGCATCATCGGTTCATGAAATGCAAATACCATAAATCCCCGAATTGAGTAAGAACAAAAGGGCTCTGGAGTCTGAACCACCTTCTCAGGTTAGATAACAACTACAACTCTGAAATGCAAATACCATAAATCCCCGAATTGAGTAAGAACAAAAGGGCTCTGGAGTCTGAACCACCTTCTCAGGTTAGATAACAACTACAACTCTGATTTATGTGACCAGAATATATAAAAATTCCTGAAAAACTTGCAATAATCAGAATATTTGACGGTCTACAGAGGATCTGGATAAAATGATTATCAAAGTAAACTAAGGACCTTGACTGTGGAGGATCTGAATCTGGCATCCTCGTTCATAATCCAGTCCTTCCTTTGTCTATAAGGGGATTTTCCTTCATAAAACGCAAGAAATTTCTTCTGATCGATGCATTGAAGCTGCTCGTTGCGAATTGCCCTGTTTGAACCAGTGGCCGCCTTGGATCTTTTTCCCAACCAGTTTCTCTTCCGATGGAGGAAATATGAAGCCCGGAAGATCCATTAAAAACTCTGCCTGCAAAACCCTCACTAGAGATAAAAGCTCATCAAGCTCCAAGCTCCTAAAGTCGGATGCCAGAGACGCAGTCTGCTCAGCGAGATTTGAAGCAGCAAGAAAAACTGTGCGGAAAGAATATAAGAAACTAACCTAAACTACATCCAAGGGTCTGGAATGTTTCAATCGTCTAACATCTGATCGGATGGCTCAAACAAGTACACGGTGGCAATTGGGGGGAGTTGATTGAGCCATCCGAGTACACGGTGGCAATTGGGGGGAGTTGATTTCAGAGGGGAACGCCTTACGGCGTAATAAATAACAAACAATTTTTTTTATTACTCATTCATATATGTATATCTTTTTACTCATCATATTCACATTATTACTCATTCATATATGTATATCTTTTTACTCATCATATTCACATTTAAACATGATAGGTATATCTTTTTAATCATTATATTCACATTTAACTATAATAGTGAGAATAACCAACTTTTTAAAAATAATTTTATACTTAAATATGAAATTCAAATTTCTGATAATATAACCAATTTTCCAAAAATAATTTTATAACTAAACATGAAATTCAAATATCTAATAATATAACCGACTTTCCAAAAATAATTTTATACAATATATTTATTAAGGAGATCAAACAATGTACATACACCACCGCTGCCCATCGAGCTGACAAGCCCACTGGCAAATGTGTGTAAATATACGTGGGACCCGCTCGTCTCCCCATCGGGGGTCCCAAGTGGCTGCCAATTTCCCTGCTGTTGAACAACACTGAAGACCGGATGTCTACGGGATTTACCCGGTCACCCATCGGGGTCGCGGATCCCATGTCATTTTCATATTAATAAATGTACTTCGACACAGTTATAAAATATAAATTAGTCAAGTGTTGTGACCTTCGCCGAAACTAAATACGTGGATTTACTTCACTGTTTACGAATCTAAGAACCATCGTTAAAGGAAATTTGCACATATTATTTTAGAAATGAAAAATTCGAAGAGGTGACTCCACAAGCTCCTTTTTTTTGTTTAAGATATAAAATACAATATTAATCTAATATTTTGTTGGGCAATATTAATTTAATATCTCAATTTCTGATTTACTAAGAGTTTAAAGGATCAAATCTATTGAGGTGCAAACTTTTTTTAAAGTAAAAAAAGATTTGATAGATTTGGTCTTTCTGGACATTTGGTAGATCTAGAGTTAACATGGATCTAAGTTGGTTTATTTAAATACCCCATTGATATGGTTTTGAAAAGTATAAGATTTAAACATATTACTCGCACATTTTTTATTTCTAATCATTGTATATGAAATGATATTATATCATATGGACAACTAACTAAACATGCATAGCATATTCATTTTTGTTTTTTATTATTGTTGACATTACTTTTCTATTTAGAGAATAATTTATTTTTATTTTAAAAAGGACAGTGTCAACTCCACTTTAATCATAGACAAAAAATATACATTTCTCTCATATTGTGCTATAAAATGAGTCTCTGCTCAATAATAAATAAAATAAAAAATGTGATTTCATGTTATTGGGTAGAGAGACACATTTTCTAGCTCAATATGAAGAAGAAGATGTGTAATTCCTTCGTGCTCAACTTCAAATTGACAAGCATCCCTTTTGTAATAAAAATGAAATAACTCTATAAATAAAAAAAAAAAAATTATGGGCGTGGTTAGAGTACATGCTACAATACAATATGAAGGATATGTGTAATTCCTTATTCTAAAAAAAATATTGTCCTTTATATGAAAAAAAATAGAATGAATTTATATGTTTGGTTAGTTTTAATACAAAGCATTATAAAACATGAATAATCACATTCTGATTTCGCTCACTCTAGTCATTTTTGTGCCAATAGGCTCATTCTCTGGGTCAATGTGAGGAAGATGTGTAGTTCCTTCTGTGCTTATCTCAAGTTGAGACTTGAGAGTTATATGTAAAAAGAAAAATTGAATATACATGTTTAGCTAATTATACTAAAAATAATAGTCTCAATGTCTAACTAATAAATTAAATATCCCTTTTTTTATCACTTTCCATGTGCCTAAAATACAATAGAGTTTTTTAAAAATAATAAATCATTAAATTGTTTAATTGGAAAAAAATTAAATAATTTAAAAATTAAATATATTGAATCCATTTATATATTAAAAATTATTCTTTAAAAAACAATAAATCACAAACCATTCCATCTATTAATTAATATAACAGTTCCAACCACCTAATTATGAAAAATGTTACTAACTCTCGAATCCTTAACCTTGAAATGTTACTAACTCTCGAATCCTTAATTCGTATAACTTGGCATATAATTCAAATGGTAAAGACAGGCCCACAATATACATTAATCAACCATATATATGTATATATTAAACCCACGACTTAATAAATATAAATTAAATCGTGCCTTCTAGCGAGGTTATATTTATATTAACGTGGTTTATATTGCGCGGACGTACCCGCCTCCGATTCGGGATCAAGGGTTCCGAGCCTTCTTGTATAGCATTAAGACTCCATAAACGCCGATGATGGTTTTAACATAAACTATAGGCACAAGGCGAACCCACCCATCGCCATATTGCAGCCATTACAAACCTGATGGCGGATGCATGTAATATTAATGCCCATCTTAAAATCTAAGCAATATATTTGTTTTTTCCAGAGCGGAAAAAAGCTTAATTATATTATATAAGTATATAATTAACAAAATATACATCATGTGTAGTTTAGAAAAAACCAAACTGATATGTACAAAGATAATTCTAGATGTGTTGGAAAACATAATAATTCTTATATTGAACCCATAACCTAGTAGTTAGACAATCAGTGGCTTGCAAAAAGAAGATAACCCAGCTTCAAAAAGGTAAACAGTGGCAAATGCCAAAACAACGATATTCAGATGTGTGATTTTAACCACCAACATGACTATCAGTGGCAAAAATCATAAACACTAAATTTCAGTAAACTGGAATGATAAAACAGGAAGGACATACCTGGGATTCTATTATGAAAATGAAATTAAGTACCAGGGAGGGAGAATTGCTAGATGGAGAATATTTTCGCTTCAAATATTACCTCCATGTTCCAGATCCCTGATTTAGATAAAAGACCTTTCTTGGATAAAATATCAGCTTGCTGGTTTTGAGATCTGTAGATATGCTGAATTGAGAATCCCTCCATCCTCCTCCAAAGATACATGATTCTATCCATCCAGCCAACAAGATACAGTTTGTTGATATGATTCTTCCCCAATACATGATCTACTATGATTTGGAGTCTTGCAAATCAGAAGGGAATGAATGTTTAGGAAATGTCTGATGGAAAGAAGCCCTACTAGAGCCATAGCTTTAGCTTTGCAATTGGCACACTTTCCCCATTCCAAAAAATATGATATTGCAATTTATCCTCCATAATAATATAAACCCCACAACTGCAAATACCATTTTGAGCAGCTCCGTCAAAATACGCTCTTGGAAGCACTATAAGTTTTGATGATTGATCTGATTGATTTGACTTATTGGTCTTTGAAGATTTTGCAGAGATAGAAGTATAGAGAAATACTATACTATCAAACACAACCATGAAAGGCTCCTTTTTGTCCTTGAAAATAAAATGATTCCTTCATTTCTATATAAACCAAAGGACAATGAATACAATAGGCCTCCATGACTCTTTCTACTGCTCCACCAAATAAAAGCCTCTTTTATAGAAGCATGTAAAACATAGGAGAAACCAAAATATGCAACATGGGGCGCCACCACTGTTGAGAATTATGACATTAAAAGAACATGTGATAGCCACAGCTGAGAATTATGACATTAAAAGAACATGTGATAATTGCTTTCATCAGTAGATTTGCAAACATAACAATACCTATACCAATACCTATAAGAGGAATTGGTCTAGTCCTAAGCAATATATTTGTTGTGAAGATGAAACACACATATAACATAGCGACACAATGATGCAAATCAAGCTAAATAATTATCCCACCCATCACAAACTTATAAGTCCGATAACAAATGATTATCTAACCTACTACATGATAGTTAATGTACAATTTTAAGACCTACACAATATATTTATTGTCAATGCACATATACAACCACTGCACATTAACCCGGGCGCATCAAGCTGAATATTTATCCCACCCGTCCGTTACGACCTATATGCCCGATGACGAATGTGTGTAGTATACCTGGGACCGGCCTCGTCTCCCCATCGGGGGTCCCAAGTGGCCACCAATTTCCCTGCCGTTGAACAACACTGAGGGCCGGATGACTGGCCGTTACCCATCGGAGTCGGGGATCCCATGTCATTTTCATATAAATAAATGTACTTCGAAACCGTTATAAAATAGAAATCAGTTAAGTATGGTGGCCTTGGCCGAAACTAATTACGTGGATTTACTTCACAGTTTACCAAGCCAACAACCATCGTTATAAAGGCGTAATCGGCGTGGACAACAATTTTATGAAAAAACTCTTTTATATTAATGGTACTAGTGCGTATATTCAAAAAGAATCATGAATATATCTGAACTATTATATTCAAAAATGATAGATCACTATCAAGGGGAAAAATTATCTTAATGAGTTACATGGCTTTTACCATCACCGGACTGTACCAAAAAAGTGAAATATAATTATATAGTCTTACTATAGTCTATAGTTTAAAACATCAAGAACAATCAAAACATGAATGTGTTAAGAGATATCAAAACAGGAAGTTAAGTAAGAGGAAAAGATTCCTGAGCTGAAATAGTCTTACTCTCTAGATATTAATTATTTATTATTAAATATTGAATTATTTGTAATTATTTTAATTAACATGGAATATTAATATGTGTTTATTACTATTACAAAAAATTAGATTAAAATAGGGTAGATAATCTTAGTTGTATTGTCATAATTTTATATTCAAAGTCTAATGTTTTTTGTTAGTTTGATATTGGTGAGGTTACACCATGATCATGTTCAAGAATAAAACCCAAATAGAGAAGGGATTGAACCAATGACTTAACATCTATGAGTGCATTAACAATGCACGTGATCACGGTCTATTCAAGACCCATGGATCATTCAAAGTCCAATGTTATTTTACAAAAATGACTTTTAAAAGTTGACAACACTAACAACACTTTCCATACATGCATACTAAAACACAAATGCAATCTTTTAATGTATATTATTACACCTAAAAAGGCATAAGCTTTCTTAACATAAACTTTATTGATGATCATAATGATTAAATAAACCAACCAACTCAAGAAAGCCATACTAATTGAATATAAGATTTTACATAGAGATGTAGAATTTCTATTTTTGCAAATATATATGTTTGTTTGACAATCCAAAGTTATTTTTCAAAAAAGTGTCTTTAAAAAGGCAAAAACACTTATCTTAAGTGCTCATTGATGCGTCTGCTTGGGGTAGCTCAATTGGCAATGACCGTGGAAATGAAGTCTCACCGAACCAGAAGTCTTGGGTTCAAATCTTGTTCTATCCCCGGTGTGAGAAGTTGGACATGTTGAAGATGTAGTCCTACCAAGCTTGCAAAAAAAAGTTCTCATTGATGCATATATGCAATAATTTAATGTGTGTGCATATACCTAAAAAGCCATAAGCAATAACTTAACCTTGATATGAAATCAAAATCTAAATATATACCAACTAGTTCAGGAAGGAATTCACCTCAAATAAGAGGGGTAAAGTAAAGATGAATGCAATGTAGACAAGAAAGTTTGAAAAATCATAATGTAAAAATATGCCAACTAACTCAAAAAGATGTTTGCATTAAATAAGAAGGTGAAATAAGGATGAATGCATTGTAAACAAGCAAAAAGAAGCAAAAAGACTACAAAGCATCACATACATATCACAGTAATAGAATACAAAAAAGTACATATGATATGATATACTTAGCTTAATACAAACTTAGCTAATCAAAATATGCAAGATTCCATTTTTGTATTTTGCCAAAAAAATTAATATTATTTTAATTTAGAAAAAATATAAACAAACATATTTATAAACATCCATAAATATTTTTTAATTGACTCATTTATAAATATTTTTTAATTAATTCATTTAGGAATATAATAAATGTAATTGAGAAAAATAAAAAAACATATTAAAAGAAGAATAGCTATAACTCCAGAAATATCCAATAATACACTCAACGCCTGCCCAAACTAAGCCATTAAATAAGGGGAAAACAAAATATCCCTGTTTAAATAACCCAAAGAAAAAAAAATAAAATATACATATTTAATAAAAAATAGAGAAAACTGATATACATTGATTAATTCCATATTTAATAAAAATAGATTATATTGATTAAGGATTTCTATTTATGTAACACTTGAAATATATGCGATGCATTATGAAGTCTTATTTTCCATAAATGAGGCTCATAGTCAAAACATGTGTAAAAACACGGCAGTTTCTAAATGTGCGACCATAAAATCTTTAATGCACTTTGACATGGGTTTTATATGTTGGAATTAATGCTTACATTCCATATTTGAGAGATTGGTTTGTGATGGTTGAGAAATTCTCTCAACCACTCTATTTAAATTAGGAATAAGTTGGATCTCAAAACTCTATTTAATAGAGTGATCCCAATGTAATCAGTGTGTGAGTGTGTTTTGCACATACACCATTTGTGCATAATATAAAATTGTATTTCTATGATTGTGTGAATCAAGTTGTTTTTAACATGGTATCAGAGCACAGGATCAGAGGCCTGTGTATTGTGAGTACATTTGAGAGACTGTGTATCTGAACTGATATTGCAGAGGGTAGAGGATCTGAATCTGTGTTGTGATCCCCGGCGTCCAGCAAAGCGTCCGCATCACGACCGCGTTTTCTGAGCGTTTCACACATGATTTAGCGTCCAGCACAAAATACAGCAGTGGCGAAAGAGACTGGAAGAGGATGATAGTTCAGCTACAATGAAGAGCTGGTCTTCCTTCTGTTACTGTTGAAATACTGGCTACATATAACTAAGGCAAGGCATCGGAAACCTTTTGGAGGCAGAAGGAACAGTCTGGCTTGGAAAGAGGATTTGAATGATAGTGTTGAAGATCACAGCCGGTAGAGATGAGCCATCCCTTTCCGCTTTAATTATCGCTGAAAGGTTTGCCTTCACGGCACAGGGTTCAGTGCCTTCAATCGAAAGAGGTTCGAATCTCAGCAGCATTTACATTAATCCGATCTCTTCAACGATCTCATCAACCATCAGCAGCAATCTTCTGAGATGCGCTGGTATGTGATCTGATTTAAATTAGGTTTTGATCCATTGAATTGACGAGCATTCACACTGAGCCCGATTTCATGGATGCGGATCTGATCTGTTAAACTGAGTGGCATTATATTTATTAAATCGCTATGGAATCATCGTAGAGAACAGCGGACTGGATCTATTTATAGCGACAGAACATTGAATCACCAACCCTGCGACCTCTTGGCGAGGGTTATAGAAGTTGTGGACATCCTGTTGAGGATTTGCAAAAGCTGCAGGAGTTTGAGTTGTGAAGAGACAGATATGCTTGCAGGATTCAACGCAGGGATAAGTGATGGAGTTGATGTGTTCTCTGTTTCCCTTGGAGATGCGGAAGGTTACATTCCTAACGGTTATTCTCGAGACGGAATTTCCATTGGATCGTTCCATGCTGTCCAGAGTGGAAGGGTAGTTGTCTGTTCAGCTGGAAATTCTGGTCCAAATAAAGGGACAGTTCAAAATATTGCACCATGGATCATAACTGTTGTAGCAAGCACCATTGATAGAGACTTCCCGTCACTTTTTACTCTCGGAGACGACCGTAAATATATACTACAATGTTTACCCTTTTGAAATAACTAGCAGTCAATTATGTGTCTGATGCCAGTACTTAGAGATCAAGTAGCAGTATGGCTCAATATGGATGGTTGTCCAGATAGTATGGCAGTTGCGGATCTAGGGAAGGATCCCTCATTAGTGGTAGACGTGGAAGAGGTTTCCTAATGAGGTTATGCGACAGATTGGGATGTTGTCCAGTAATTGACTTCGGGAGATCCTTGATTCGAGAGTTAAGAAAGGAACTCGGGAATCCAACTTGCCAACTACACCTTTCCGAGGGTTACGAGGCAACTTGATGGAGCAACTACTGACAAGCTTGATTATTTTGTTATTTTGTTATTTTGATGTAATGTAATCATTAAGGGGGGATGTTGGAATTAATGCTTACATTCCATATTTGAGAGATTGGTTTGTGATGGTTGAGAAATTCTCTCAACCACTCTATTTAAATTAGGAATAAGTTGGATCTCAAAACTCTATTTAATAGAGTGATCCCAATGTAATCAATGTGTGAGTGTGTTTTGCACATACACCATTTGTGCATAATATAAAATTGTATTTCTGTGATTGTGCGAATCAAGCTGTTTTTAACATTATAACCCACATAACACGCCGGGCGGTGATGAGAGAAAAAAAACACGCGCGGTGTGTTATATGGGGTTACAAAACCCATATCAAGGTACATTAAAAATTCTGTGGTCGCACATTTAAGACCTGCCTGAAAACACGACCACCTGCTGGTTTTCTGGGATCTGTTACAAATATAACTACTTCTAGATCAACCATCTTTGACAATAAGCAAATAACATTAATCCAATGTTTGGATTGACAACTTTATTGACCATTTGACAAATGCAATAATACTCTAATATGCAATTATTCTTACTCTAATATACATCAAAAATCGTGTTCATAATCCAAATCATTGCAACATAAATATAAGAAGTATAAGCTTGAGACAATGATATGGACAAAACAATAGTAGATCTATATATTCAATGAGGGAGGATTACAACCATAAATGGCTGCAACATGACCTCCTTCAACTCCTAGCTCTTTCAACCTCTCTCTCTCAATCACTGTCACAAAAGCATAGCAGTACATGAATTCCCATCCTAATTACAATGATTTATTCTCCAATATATAGGTAATGGGAGGCTCTGATCTTTTACCAATTCCTTCACCAGTTCACTTTGGGAAAATACCAAAGGATAGAAGATGTTTCCTCCACTTTATTTCTTTCTCTCAGTCTAGTTGTCTTGGTTAGGATAGGAAACATCCATACATGAGATGAGGTGATATTTTCCATCTTTTTAGTGTCAACTTTGAGTAAACAATGGAGGCACAATATGTTAACTCATGATTTTTTGCTCGTGGGGTCGTGAAAGTCAATGAATGTGACCCTCATTAATATACAAAGCATTTATGGCTAGGGTAACATAGGTTGCTGGTTTATGGCCAACATAAACAAACTCTATCCAGGTCTTTTTGGGTGCGTTACAGTGGCAAAAAGGCCCACAATAAGGGTTTATTCTAGTCATAAAAGTGCTCTTTTCCTTTGAGCCAATGAGGTGGTATTTTCCAGTATAATAGATGCCACCCTAAAGTGCGACGTTAGAGAAGAAAATGATGGCTGAAATGTTTTACATAATAGTTGAAGAGAGTGTTTTAGAGTTTCAAAATGAAAAGAGGCCTGCAAACAACAAACATAAGTCAAAGATAAATAATAATCATGTCTTGAGTCGGGCATTCCCATGCTCATTAGCTAAAACAGAATGAATTTAGATGGATGTATGACAGATCATCCATCGATAAGTACAATATGGATATATGTCATAATATAATCAATATGGTAAGTTGTCTCCAAAAAATAATAGTAGCAACTTGGGAGAGGAAACAAGGTTGATTGATGTAAGCCTCTACCCAAGGTCTTTGTCACTATCACATAATAGCATAATTCTACACATGTGAATAACTGAGTTGATATCAAACATGCAAGAATTCTTTTGATTACTAGTCAATGATGAAAAGTATTAACATACATGAGGATGGCCAGTGATAAGGATGATGGTGTCAAATATGTGCAATACAATCTAGCGATTGTGAATAAAAGAGTTGAGTTGGAATACATAGAATCGTTCAAGTGGGAGCCAATAATGAAAACCCCCAATCGAATGCATGAAAACCAACCATTGAGGACTGCAAACTCTAGGGTAATTTTGTGTTTTTCGATTCACTTTCTAGATAACATGTCGAATTCGATAGGAAGGAACCTGTCAAAGGTAGGAAATAAGGATTCCTACATCAATTGATGCGAAACTAGGAAAAATGATTGATTCTGAAGATAAAGTAGAACAATAGGGTGAATTGACTTAGGTGAACACCAAAGAGACCAGGAAACTTAGACTCAAGAACACCAAGAGGAGAAGGACACGAAGATGATGAGAAATCAAGGTATCAAGGCAAGACTCATAAGATGGTGGGGTTCTCACAGAAGCTGACAAAAAGAGGAACACACTAGGAAAAGTGCTATGTTCAAGGGATAGAAAATATATTGCTGCCAAAAATAACGTTAGATATAGATATAATAACCACTATTTTGTCCAAAATTTTTCCAATATGCTTAGGTTTAATGAGCCTAGAAAGGGTGAACTTGGTGGTATTTTCACATTTAGAGAGTCTGAAAAGAGCTTAAAGAAGACTTGAAGGGGGTACCTTTGTCATGGTTGATGATCAAGTGTGACAAAGGGTTAATAGTATATCTGACACAGTTCATTTTCCATAGTTAGTCTATTGAGTTTGGATAAAGTGATAAACCTATGCTCAATAGACGTCCACCTCATTTTGTTATAAGTACGATGGGAACAAAGTAAACTTTAAATTATTTGTAAAGTTTGAAATGAGTCGAACAAAGAAAATTCGTAGTATATTTTTCAGTTTAAAGAGTGAGAAAAAATATAAAAAAATAATCACTCTAATATTCTTTATAGGAGTTTTATGAGCCCAAAAAAGGTAGCTCGAGGTCTTTTCTATTTTAAGAGCAAGAAAAAATCTCTAAAACGAAAGATCCTTCTTCTTCGTTGGAGTTTAATGAGCTCAAAGAACTAAACTTGAGGTTTTTCATATTAACGAGCGAGAAAAATACCATAAAAATAATGTCTAGATAAGGAGTTTAAAGAGACAAAAGAAGGAACTTTTCAAAAAGACACGTGAAGTGAGTAATTTCCTCAGGAGTGTAGCTTGCTTCAATTTGTATATTTCCCATGACACCTGTCTTGATTGAGATGTTGATAAGCATGGTTTTGGACAAATTCCCTAAGTTCCCTTCCATGTTGATCTCATGAATGGTTGTAAAAGGGGAAGGCATAATCTTAGAGAGATAAATAGATAGGATTTGTAAAGGATAAGTGCCCAGTTTAATCTAGAGAGAAGATGAGGCACGATGATGAAACTCATCCCAAGGCGGCTTGTCGAAAGACATGACTTCCATGATAGCCTTTTTAGAAGGAAATACATCATGAAGGAAGTCAATAGAGGGAGGTGTGATGGGAGAGGTGGTGGTACCATTAGTCTTAACTGAGGAAGATGAAGAGTCAAATGCCATTTGGATAGCTAGATAAGCTAACTCGACAAGTGACAAGGGCATTTGGTCCCCAAAAGAATCAATGGTAAAATAGGCATGAGGATTAAAGGATATGTAGGGCCATCAAAGATAGTCGAGACCATTGAAACGGTCATAGGAAACTTGGGTGACAAAAGAGTGAAGCGCCTTAAAAGCGAGGAGGCCTTTAATAGACCGACACCAATGTTGACAAGCGTGATAGGAGAGCCACCCACTAGAGGATCATTACTAGCTGGTAAGGGTTGAAACTTAGGGGTGCAGAAGGAAAAGTGATTTAAAGTGACAATCTTCCCTTAATGAAGGAAAGCAATAATAATAAAGACCGGTGAGATAATGGCTCACATTTCATAAGTATAGCTATGTCGAAAAAGAATATTGTAGTTGAGCGAGTGATCTATATCTTCAATATCAATAGATACAATTTTTCCCCCAAGAGTGATGGGGAGGCTAGCTATATATCCTTTAGGAGTGAAGGTGTGGCCATAAAAAGCTTTAAAAGAATTTAATGGTGGGGATAAAGTGGGCAAATCGAGGGCGAGCCAATAGGAAGTAGCCATCACACAAGTTGAAGCACCTTTGTAAATGAAAGTGTGGTGGACGACTTTTCCCTTTGCATGAACTTGCACTTAGAATCAGGGAAAATTTTAAGGATGGAAGTTTATCTTAAAGTTTAGAAACCTCGGCAAATCTTACTAGTCTCTAATAGAAAAATTATAAAATGTTTGATGATATTTTTGTAAAAATATCAAATTTTTTTATTACATTATATTAGTATATATAAGATCTTAGTGATTTTTAAAGTAAAATAATTTTATAATATAAAATTTGGGTGAATTATTTTTAGAAAAAATGAAAATTGGCAAATCTCTTTTTTGGAAGAAGTATAGAAAATTAGCCCACTTGCGAATATTAGCACCTAAAAGTTTCCCTGCTTAGAATATAAGTTGATGGGAAAGATGAGAAGTACTTTTCTCCATGTTAAAGACAACTAACCTAGAATCTTGAGGGTCAAATCCACCTATGTCTATAAGCAAAGCCTTCCGTTGTATAGGAAAACTTTGTAATACTTTGAGAGAGGACAGGGAACAAGGCACTTATGGAAGGTCTTATAAGATATTGTAGTTATGTGTAGTGCAATTAGATAGATTGCGTGTAGCACAAGGAAGTGTTCCTTTTGTGGGAAACATCATAGGGTCGACAATGGGCCTCTCGATATATAAAACATTAGGAGGAGGCACGGTGGAGCTTGATGAGGCATCCAAAGAGTCAAGGATAGGATTCCCATAATTCTTGGCTCTAGTTTGTAAATAAACTACCTTACAAGTGTATACAGTCAAAGATCTATCTTTAGAAGGAGGGAGATGAGAACTGTTATCACTCAGGTTGTCCCTAGGCTCCTAATAGGGATACGGCTGAGGTAACCACAAACCAATCTTCTGATTACAGGTTCTAGCCCACCTGCAATCGGAGAGGGCTCTCTCCTTTAGATTCAACCTTAGGTGATGATTTTAGGCTAGCTTTCTGACTTCAAGGGAATGTTGACTGTGATTGGAAAGAAGGTAGGATTCTCGAACAAAGAGGCACAGTAAGGTGTTATAAGTTTCGAACCATTGGGC
>APFE030798998.1:57590-74019 GCA_000404065.3 Pinus taeda
CAAGATATAACTCAAATATCATCAGAAGACACGTGAGTGGAACCATAATGATAGTCGTTCATTATTAAATAAAAGAAGAGAAGGATTACAACCAAAGAGGCCTGACGTTGAATCTCCTCTGACTGGGTCAGCAGCTAAACATGCCTAGCAAAGTGACCTCCTCTCTCAATATTTTGGCAGCATAACTCCTCTATAGCTCTCAATTCTCACTATCAATCCAGCATAATCTTAGCCCACCTTAGCTCTCACAAAAACTTGTTGGTTCAATGCAGGGTGACAGTCATTTCTAGATGGAGGAGGAGGAGGTATGCATTGTATCCGGACACCTACTGAAGATTTGGCATTGTCCCAGAATAGCCTTTGAACTGGGTTGTCATGATAAAAAAGACGACACTCGACCACTTCCATGGGATTTTTCCCCAGAGAACTGCATGAGCAATGGAGGAAAAAACACTACAGTGCGCGCTGGCCAAAAATCATGACCAAATTTGGGTGGCGCAGGCTTTGTTCTGTGATAGAGCGTCCATGGGCGCGCCCTCTGATGTTGTCTTTAAACTGGATCCTTTGGCACGATTGGGCGATTTTCGGACTCTTTCGGCGCGCAGTGGGCTCGGCAATCAGAGGATTCCCTGAAGATTCCTCGAAATGGCCTATTTCCCGAAGCGATGCGCGAATAGCGCTTCGCGCTATTCGCGCATCGGAAACTGCCTCCGTTTCTTGATCTGGAGCTTCGAAGTGCGATTTTTCTCCCTGCGCGAAGCGTTTTCGGCTTTTCTGGCTGCTGACGTAAGCATGGCGTTGGCTGTACGGTGGATGACGTCAGCTATGGGTCCCTGGTACAGAGCGACGTGGTGAGATACTGGATGTACTGTGGTGAAGAGACTCTGATGCGATATCGCATCGGTGGGGAAAGAGGGGGATCATTGGGTTGGACATTTGGCACTTGCGACTGTCGATATGTGATATCGCGATATCGCATCGGCGGAGACGGAGAGGTGAATGGATTGGACACTCGGCGTTTGTGATCGCCGATCACCAATTTCGCGACATCGCATCGGCGGGGACGGAGGGGCAATGTTTTGCATGAATGTGAGAGGGCGAGGTTGCGACGCGAAAACGGCTTTGAGGAGAAAAAGTAAGTAAGTGGGTGTGAAGGCTTTTGAGGTTTCGGAAGGGGTCTGGCTACCTCAGGGGAACTTTATACTTTGGAAGGAGTCCATAGTATCTGGGAGGTGGTTTTGGAGGTCGGGGTTCTTGCTTAGTTTCTGATAAACTGAACAATTCTCGGGAGTTGTTATGGTTATTTTTCAACCAGGGGGAGGGATATTACATAGGGGAATTTTACTTAATATTAATAAGGGGACGGGAAGAATAGGGAGCTAAATAATAATGTTAGTGGTTAATATGGAGATGGTAAGAAAGCGCTAAGTTCGGGAGAGCTTAGGCTGTTATAAGGGGGTAGGACCATACTTCGGGAGAAGATATGGAACAACTTTGAGTAAAGCGGATCTTTACTCAAGCTGGAGTTATGAAAATGATGAACTTAAGAGGTGTCAAGCAGATCTTGACCTCTTTTGGGGATGTTAGTTTTAATGATTGGGGAAAACAGAGAAGGGGAGTCAGTTATACCTCATTTGAGCCTTTTTGCTTACAAATCTTTGCTGATTATGTTATGCCTTATATGATACCTGAAAACTTGGAACTGGTCAGCAATTCAACAGCCTCAAAACTACCTACCCAGCCTACTTGCCTAGCATTTTTTCTTCTTTTGCTTGGGGGTGCACTTAGACTTGCAAACCCGTCATACATTTTTCTTTTGATGCTTTCCTATCTACATACTACCCTTATTTCTTCCGGAGCCCAGATTAAGTTGTTGGGCTCTTCTGTTTCTCTACCTATCTAAGAATCTGCCAAGATTAAACTGTTTGGACAAATTCACAATCTCTATATTATAAAACATGAAATTTAAACCCAGGGAAACCAAGATTAAACTGTTTGGACCTCCCTTTAACTAAAAGTAGCGATACCGGGATAACTTTACAAAATTTGAAGGCAATTGAATGAACTTGAAGTAGCGTTCTTCATTTGGAGACTGTTTGAGAAAATATGGAGCATTGCAGCAAGCAAAGCACAACATATTTGGCCTGTGAAATGCCAATCATGAAAAATGAATACCTGCTACAGCAGGAGATAACAAGAACCACTATTTCCCCCTTGCAAGGGTGGGGGTGGGTTCGCAACAAGGTGTTTTTGTTGCATAGGGAAAGGTTACTAAGGACAACAGTGGTCCTAGAATCCTTCTATGCAAGGAGATCGGTACATTCCTATAAATTAGGATATTTGTAGGTCAAATGGTCCTCTGCATAGATCTTACAAGGAAACTTAACCACTTTCTCTTTTCCTTTATTAGATTTGGTAGTGGCAGGTAATTTCTGATTTGAGGCATTTTGGACCAGGTTGCTCCTCTTTAGAAGGAACATATTTCTTCTTATTTTTCTTTTTCTTACCATTGGTTTCTTGTGTAGACTGTACATAATTAATTGCAACAGTAGGAGGGGTAGGAGTGTGGACCATTGGAGTTGAAGTGGAAGTTGTAGTAATGGATAACTAAATAACTTGTCCACTCAATTGGTTTACATCAGTCACACTCATAGCACCAATGAAACCATTGGTGTGTGGACCTAGTTGCTAAGTGGTGGGAGCATTCAAAATCAAGGGAGCGCAAGGGATCAATTCATAAAGAGTGCCAAATTATGAATATATAAGATCGAAATGTTGGGCACGTCTAATGACCTAGTCTTAAGTGACTACTCCAGACATGGAAACATCCCTTGCCATGGTAGGTAAAAGAGATTTCCAAAACCAATTGACAATTAAGTAGTCTAGAATGGGTGCCTTTACTAACCTCTTTTGTCTTCTCCATTCATGTATATTATCGGAGATATGGGTCAAAGTATTCTAGCGTAGAGTAGTTAGTAATTCCATTCTAGTTTCAAAATGGATTGGTAACTGAAAAATTTTAAGAAATTCCATGGCGAGGGTATTAAATTTATTAAGTGAGGCACATGGTAACTCAATGTAGCACTTATAAGAATCACTAGCCAAGGTACAAGGGAAGAGCTTGAGTTGAATACTATCATCAATCATGGAATTTGAAACACACCAAAGATGGTATATAGTGACATGTGTCTTGGGTCATCTCCCTGCTTGCTTTCAAACTTCGAAATTTCAGTAGGAACTTTGTTCGCGGCAGAGGCCATAACAAGTTATTGTTGATGGGGTCGTTGATTAACTTGTTTAGATTTGAGATGTCGAGATTAGCTAAAAATGCCAATGGAGTAGGAATCATAAAATATGATTAGGGTAAACTAGGGTAACCTAAAGGACTAGAAGCTGCAGCTATCAACTGGTTTCTGGAAGGGTACATGGGTGGAAACAAATAATAATTTCCTTGTGGTGGAGGTGGATTCGCATAAAGTGGAAGGCCATATGGAATGCCCTTAGCCTAAGGGATGTTACCAATAAACTAGGTACCCCCAGAATAGAGGTTTCCTCCAACAGGTATTGATGGCTGAGTTGGACGGCCCCAAGGAAATGAAGGATTCCCATGATATGGGACTCGGTTGGCCACATAAGGCAGGTTACGCATAGGGCTACCACTTTTTATGATAATGGGACTAGCATTAAAATGATAACCACCAATATGAATATAATCAATCAAAGAAAGACCATGTTGTACCATGGGTTGTATGGGTGCAAGAATGACCCTAGTTACCAGATAAGTACAAGAAACATTACCGCCACCTTGTGGTGGAGGTGAGGTTGAACTTAGAAGTGGATTCCAATTGAAAGGCTTGTTGAAGGTTAGCAAACTGTCCACAATGAATGGGTGTGAGTCGAAGGTCTAGGGGTCGACACAAAAGGAGAAGGGTGTTACACAATATTTTCATACCTCCTATTCAATTTCCGTTCCATACCCCAAAGTGCCAAAACATCGACTTCTATGCAACATATATATCATGATATATAGACCAAAACCTCCCTAAAAAATCAAAGGAAAACTACCCTGAATCCATTATGGAGATGGTTACCTAAAAACCTAATTTTTGGCATCAGTACATTTTGCTTGATTACTTGCCTGTGCTGATGGCAGGTTTCTCAGTTATGCATTTGCGCTCCCAGTGTGAGTTTTCATAGGAAAACCTATGTTGAACCCCTTCTGGCAGGTTTTCCCAAACTAGAGGAGAAGCTTCACTCACTAGAACCTTTGGGAACAAAGAGATGTATATTGGTTGTTGTTGATATGGTCGATCTCTCCCATTTGGACCTCTTGATATTATCATCATAGGATTTTCCCTTGATATGTGGACCTTCTCCCTCTTTCGTGGATCCATAACTCCCTCTCCCTTCCTATAAATTCACTCCCTTCCATCCTCAAATGGTTGGCCATTGATTTTTGCATCCCTATGCTGAGATTATGTTTACATGCTACCCGTTCTAGCTTGGAGAAGGAGTGCTTGAAGAGTCTTTGCTTGGACTTGGACATACACCAAAAGGAGGTCTCCAACATCAAGGCATAGGTTGTATGCTTCCAAATTTAGTTTCTTAATATATACATATGATGTTCACTTTCCATAATTGTGTAAATTTTTATGCTATTAGCTTAACGTTCCTTGATCTATTAAGTAGTTTATGTTTGGTGTATGCCATATATGCTTTTGTATATTATATAGTACTTTGATCTTCTTTGCAAGTACTCGGATGTGAAGAATAACTAAGAAGCAAGGCCAGGAGCGAATGATTCAAAACAATCTCCAAGGGTTGAGCAATTAACATCAAAGTGAGGTAGGTTTCTCCTTTCCTCTGAATTTATCAAACATACTCTAGGAAAGTGTATGTTAGATTGTTTATTTTGTTTCTAGACCCACTCATTGGGCTAGAGGGATTACCTCTGTCCATAGAGGGGATTTACCTTCATAACAAAATGGTGACTCTATCAGGGAAGCTATAGCCTTTTCATCCTCCTTTCTCAACTAATCTCTTGATCAATTTGATTGACCATTGTGTTCTCAGTTAGTTTGGGTTGATATAGGTTTGCACAATCACTAATTTCTATCTTAGAGTTCTCAGTCTAGAAGTGCTTGTGAAATTATTTTTATTTTTTTCCTTATTCCTCACCCAACACACTTTTTCATCTGATAGTCACTTTGCCAGTGCATTTTCTATTAAAATAGTCATGTTGATCCCTTGATCGGCGCTAAATTTTCCTTAACAGCCGTGTTGATCCCTGAGATTGTAAAAAACCTAGGGTTTCTCTGTCAAATCCTAGTGTGTCGTAGCCCCTGAGGTCTTGTTTTGTCTTGCATGACTAGTTTTTATTGATGTTTTGATTAATTACCTCATTTATTAGAAAATTCTTACTTCTTTGAACTTTCAAGTGTTTGAGTACAATCAGATTGATTTTAGGGTTTATAGGTCATTTGATTATCACTTGCCACTTGTGAGTGTCTTTGGGTCTCCGGTTTGCTGAATGATTAGGTCTATTCATTGAGTAAAATCACTTGAAACATTATCTTACATTGGTTTTGGTTTGTCTTGTGCAGAGTTGTTTTTCATGTGTACAAGGTCATCTTGCATTTGAAATCCATATTTGTCATTTATGAAACATATATTACATTATTTGGTTTGTAAACTAAAATTAGTATGTTTTCTTATCTATTCAAAAGAGAAAGTGAAAGACATTTTCATTGAGTTCTTTTGAATTTGGTGTTAGTTTGATTGATGCCTTATTTGCATTAGGAGTACTTTGAATCAAAATATTCACTTTTTTGCTTTAGTTGAAGCTTAGTTTCATGTGAGCATTTGAAAATTAAAGAAAACATCATATAGTAAAGTGCATATTAGTGAAGTGAGGGTCATTATTGCTTTCAATAGATTGCATATTCATTAGTGAAAGTGATGTTTAGTTTTGCTCTTGTATTTTGAATTTGGAAAAGTTAGTGGAAAAATATTGTTTGATGCATTAATTTCTTGAAATTTCTTCCCTCATTATTATAGAATTCATTGAAATGAAAGGTTTTCTTTTTCTCATATAGTTGCATTCTAGGATTCAGGTGACATCGTTTGAGCCCAAAATTGAGACCTAAATCAAGAAAAACTTTAAAATTTAGTGAATTAACCTAAGGAGAATTTGTAACTTAACGCAAACATTTATAGGTCTAGGCTAGAGATGTGTTTTGACATCTATAAAGCTAGCAGTTGTCGTTAACGCCTGCATTGTATCCCGAGGTGAAATCCCATTCCAGTACGGAAGTATATCGGAGTTTCTCTGGTACTCTTGGGTATATCAGAGGCACTCTAGTATGGAAAGTATATGGGAACGCTCTCATCGAATGATTATGTGTTAGAAAACACTAACACATACTTGTGCTCCCCATACCGTTGAGCATATATTGGGAGACCCCACTAGGTTGTTATTCTTTAGCCATAGGTAATTGAGTGAGCTACCTTGTAAACATGATACATCGAACACAACGTTCAAGGAGATTTGTCATCGTATGTTAAGTCCTTGGTTTCAGCTAAGGTGTATATAACAGTTCACGGATACTTGGTAAACCCTCTTGCCTAGTACACCCTTTTTGATTTATTTCTTGTTTTTAATTTCTAAAATGTAACTAACCATGATAACATGACTTACATATGCATTTACCCTGGGCCTCATATTTCCTAATTAACAGTAAATTTTAATTGTAGGCTCAAATCAACCACCCCTTATTATTTTTGAGAAAAGGTTATCGTGGCTGAACCACCGGGTTCACCTTACATTTCCCCTTCATCATTTGACACTAAAGGGTCATCACAAGGAGTTCATCCTGAGTTTTCATAGTCACTTGAAGCCTAAGGTCTTGAACTTGGAATTATCCCAACTATTCAACCCCTTGCTTCTCATCCTTCGCCTCAAGACTCATCGTCATATCAGGAATCCGATCCAAAAACCCTTGAGAGTCCGCAAAGGTTTGTTTTATTCCCTCCAAATCCTATTTTTGATCCATTGGCTATATCTCCTCAACAACCTTATAGTCCATACGATAATCCTGGTGTGCCTTTTGAGTTATCTCTACGATCAGCTCAAATTCCTCCTCAGCAACTATTTCCACCCATGGATTCAGAAGGTAAGTTTATAGCCTCTTCTCAAGGTTCCCCAGAAGTCTTAGCTACTCATACTCCTAGTGTTGACAATGATTTTGAATACGAATTTCCAACCAAAGGTTATTGATATGTGGGAAGTGTTGCACCTCCACCACCCCTTGAAAGCAACGAGCCTTTGCTTCCAGCTGGTTATACGTCTTTGGCTCAATTGGTTTCACATACTCCAAGTGTGTCTTCACTTTATCACAATCCCATTTGGCCATCGAGTGCCATGCCTACTTCTAGTCCATTTGTTTCAAATGTGGCCTCTCAAATTCTAGTACGGACTGTAGTTTCATCAGTTCCTGTACAACCAAAAATTACGGTTGGGGCAATTAATGTCCCTATAAGTTCCTTAGGTCCTCCATTAAGTAGACAATGTGTGCCACCACCTATCCCACTGTATGGGGAGAAAAAACCACCTTCGCCTTATGTACCTCCTGTTTTGGGTGGAGATTATGTGAGTGCAACTCAAACTCATGCTACTAGAGCTAGCCAAAATGATGACAGTGTACCTTATCTTGGTGGATCATCAATTCCATTTGGAGCTGGTGGATGTTTCAAGACTCACTAATGATCCAATTCTTCATTCACCATATTGGTCTTCGGTTCCTACTAAGATTCCTGATGATTGTTTGAAATTTGAACAAAAATCTAGAGAAGACCCACAAGCCCATGTTATGAATCACTGTTTATGAGGTTCATCTAATTCTTGGGTTGATGACTCTATTCGTCTACTTCTTTTTCAGCACACCCTTATGGGTGCTATCGCGAAATGGTACATCAAGTTTCCATGAGGTGCTTATCAAGATTTCAATTCTTTGGTAATGGCCTTCCTTAATCAGTTCCAGCTACCAGTTCGCTATGAAATTGGTACTCATATTCTTATGTATTTGAAACAAAATATTGCTACCCACATCTCTAATCATATCCATGAATGGAGACGCTAACATCGCCTTATCAAGATATACCTTAGGAATTGTTAACTGAATGGTTTACCAAATCATTCTTCAGCAAAATTATTGCAAACATAGCTATGGTAGGTTGTGTAACCGAAGATCAAGTGTTAGGTCCCTATAATACTAGTGATTATCCCATTACTATTGTAGTTGTGTCCCTTATTAATATTGTTGTGCCCCTATTGTCCCCATATTGTTATTACTGTGCCCTATAGAATCCCTCTATTGTTATTTTTGTGGCTTTATATTATTATTGTTAGGTCGGGTGGGTTATATTGTGACTCCTTAGACTCCTATATATAGAAAGGAGGTTTTGTCATTTAAATCATCCAAGAATTGTTCATTTATGTAATGTAAATGAGTTTGTCCCCTCAAAGAGGCTGAATTCTAAGGCATTGATCTATCTTTTCTATCTTTTTGTGAGCTGGTTTCATAACATTTGGTATCCAAGCTTTGGATTTTAGAGTTTCGTTATTCCAAATAGATCATCATGCCATTTTCACTATAAATTTTTTTCTGCGACATTTCAGAAGCTAAAAAGGAACCCATTTGAGGTGAAATCGTGCTGAACCTCAGATCTGAATTTTAGAGCTTTTCGCACTATATTTGCGGAGATATGATATGAGGAAGTTGGTTTTTTTGTAGACTCCTAAATTACATTCCAAACAGGTGACCTGGGGAAAATCGTCATAACTTTCTCTCTGAGGATCGGATCAAAATTCATAAGAAGGTGCAGAAAGAGGACGGACTGTAGTTTCTTATATATATTTTTTAGAGTCAAAGGTCGAAACAGTGACTCGTGGCACGTCGTACAAGTTCGCTCTACTGAACTAGTCTATAATCAGGTCACTGTGGGAGATTTGGCATAACTCTTCCCTGGAGAATCCAATTTGGATCAGACTGGTGGCACTAGAAAGAGGACATCGAGGGCTATTGCAAATCGCAATTTCAGAACTGGATGATCTGAAATTACAGAGATACATCAAATTCAATATCATCTCCTACAAAGTGAAAAACGATGTGTAGTTTTTTTTAATTTTTGCATAAGCTTGGTTTGAAAAATTAGTTTGAAGGAATTCACAGGGCATAGTAAAGAATTATTATCGGTAATTGATGCCTTGAGGAAAGAAAATGCAAACACCTAGTAATAAAACTAAAATTTCTTGCATTACTCATGAGGAAGAGGAAGAAACGCAACATGATATATCAAAATTACGAGACCAAGTGAAACAAGTGTCACTTGCACAAAAAGTAATAGAATCTAAGATGGATGGTTTAAAGAAAGGTGGATAAGCTAAGATGAATGAAATGGAAGCTAAGATGGATGATTTGAAGATAGATTTGGAGACAGATTTGAAGACAGGCATGGAAGATTTGAAGACAAATTTGACAAAGTTTCTACAAGAAATGCTTACTAATGGTGAAAGGGTAGTAAAAGAAACTCATGATGAGAGCAAAATAAATTTTAATCATGATTTCATAGACTCTAATGTTAGACTGAAGACCCAACATATTCCAAAAATCGATATGAGGAATTTTGATGGCAAGGATCCTACAACATGGATATTACAGATGGAGCAATTTTTTGATCTCAATAATGTGCAAAACACACAAAAGGTACGTATTGCAACTTTATATTTGGAACCAAATAAATTTTTATGGTATCAATGGCTTTGCTCTCGTAACAAAATCATCACTTGGGCAATTTTTACAGAATAATTGACAGCACATTATGAGGATACAAAAAGCAACACTTTCTTTAGCCAATTGATAAGTCTCAAACAAAAGGGTTCAATAATGGAGCACATTGAGGAGTTCCAAAAATTGAACATAAGGGTAAAAAATATTCCAGAGGAGCATAGGATTGATTGTTCATAGGGACTTTAAAGGATAATATTCAACATGATGTTCACCTTTGGGAACCTGATTCATTAGAGAAGGCATTCAAGTTAGCAAGAAAAATGGAAAGCAAAATTATGGCAACCAGGAAGCATACCACTCAGATCTATAAAGACGGAAGTGTTGTTGCCGCTAGTCTTCCACAACCTATAAGGTTGACACACAACAATTGGAAGAAAAAAGAGCAAAAGGGCTTTGTTACAGTTGTGATAGAAAATACACTAAAGGTCATAAGTGTGCTGAGAAGAAATTATTCAACATAGATTGTGAAGAGGAAGAAGAAAAGGAGCAAGAAAGGTCAAAAGAAGAGGATATACTCCAGGAACAAAGCCTAGATGAAGAACAAATGAATCCGACCATATCTTGTAATGCATTGGCGGGAATTACCACTCCTCAAACCATCAAGATAGAACAAATCAAGAAGAGAAAGGTAATAGTGTTGATTGATTAAGGAAGTACCCACAATTTTATTCATTGTAAGGTAGCAAAAGAATTGAATTGCTTCTTATATCCAGCACCAGAGTGTCAAGTGATGATTGCAAATGGAGGAACAATAAATTGCAGTAGAAAGTGCCATAATATCAAGCTATCCATGGGAGAATATGTATTGACTGGCCCAATGCTTTCCATTCCAATGGGAGTCGCTGATGTTGTATTAGGAGTCCAATGGCTACAATCCTTGGGCACAATAGCTTTTAATTTTCAATAACTTTTCATGAAATTTTTTGTGGAAGGAAAGGAAGTTGAATTAAGGGGTATTGCAGGGAAATTGGGAAAGGTAATCAACTCTAACGGTATGAAAAAGCTTCTAAAAAAGAAACAAAGAGGTTTAATTGCAGAATTATGCTCACTAGATGTTTCCACATTGGAATAATCTATTTCTCCAGATCTCCAAAAAGTCTTGGACAATCATTCCAAGGTATTTGAGACTCCCAAAGGTCTCCTACCTATTCGTGATCATGATCATGCTATTCATCTGATTCCAGGAAGTGTTCCTCCAAACATCAGGCCGTACAGATATCCCTCAAAAGAGTGAAATTGAATGTATGGTTGCAGAAATGCTAGAGGCTGGTATAATTCAACCTAGTCAAAGTTATTTCTCTGCTCCAGTAGTATTGGTGCACAAGAAGGATGGATCATCGTGCATGTGTCTAGATTATAGGGAGCTCAACAAGCTCACTATTAAAGATAAGTTTCCAATCGGCAGCTTCCATCAGTGGACAGACCCAATTCTGTATAACATGGATCCTTAGGGTTTATTGAATACAGTTTATAAATATTGTATCTAGGTAGTCCTGTTGTAAATCGCAATCAACTATTACAGCCAGATTGCTTGGCAAACATAAACCCTTTTATGCAATTGTGATATGTGATATGTATCACATCGCAATGAATTCCTTTGGGGGATGATTCAAAACCTCCTCTGATCTGCAATCACGATATGAGATATCGTATTGCCAAAAAGTCCTATCGGGGCTGATTTACCTTTCTGTTCTTCCTTTGGTCTGCGATATGCGATATCACAATCACAGCCGAGAACACTTGGGGTTGTTTCTTCGTTAAGCACTCCTCCTTTTCATTGATAAGCGATATGCGGGGCCTCGTGGACCTACCACATAGTGTGCCCTCATTCGTTGAAGATTTTCCATGTCATCTTCTTCTTGCCACCTGGACAAGTCAAACTCAAACTTTGACTTGCTCTAACTTTGTCATCTGGACTCGGATTTGAGTGTTGTTTACACTGTTAGAATTAGGGTGACACACACTTCAATGTGACCTTGAGTTCATCTAGAATCTGCCACATTGAGTTTTGATCCTTTCTACCATGCCACTGGTACTTTACTGAAGATCCACTTGGATCAATCCTCCCCACTAAGAGAAGCTCTTGGTCCTCCAAAAGTATTAATTATTCTGCAACTATTCTATACTGTGTCTACAATGCAAGTGTCCTAACTTGTCATCCTTCCTTCTCCTCCACCATTGTCCTTCAGAGCCATAAGTGATGAGCCAACACTTGTATCCCCTCCAAAAATGTAGTACAATATCTTGCAAACTACATGTTTAGCTCTATGAACAAAATGATCCAAGCATCCCATACTTGCAATGATTTTATAAAACATACATAAAAATGGAAAAATTACTCTGGCTATCAAGACAATGCCAAAACATCAGTTTTGCTTCAAAAAGTGATGAAAAACACATCATCACTTTTACATTTTAAAATGAAACACATGAAAAAAATAAGGCCATGAAATTATACCACACCTAGAAGAACCATATCTCATTTATCAATGTGAATGGATCATCTCCCTACGGATCGTTTGCTAGTCGAACCACTATTTTACCTATTTCATGCTTAGATTCTCATGTCCTTGCGATGTTGCTCTGGATGGAGCCTCCAACATGTGGCTCTCTGATGACCACCTCTATCGCAATGACTACAATGAGCCTTCACCTTCTAGATCTGCTTGATATTCTTCTTCTTCGCCTATTGTTTAGAGGGTCTTCTACACCTCACCTTTTTTTGTATTATCATTCTCTTCCAGAACTCAGTAAACAAATGGTTATGCAATCCACAAAAATCTCAAATCCTTCTATTCCATGATCTACGTCCATTATTAACAATGAGATTGTAATCAAAATGAATATTAAAATACTGAGACTAGTTATACCTTTTGTATCAGTCTCTAGTATGATCATGAGAATAAGAGTTTACCTCGACTCTATGTCTAGTATGAATACTGCCATGATGATGATGTGTTCCATCATCCTCTTTCCTCGACTATTTCAACAATGTCATGGAAGCTTCTGACATCTTTGAACATTGTCCTTCGATGCACCCCAACCTTGCAAATTGAGATCTTTTCTCAACCTCCAATGGTTGAGTTATGCCTTGGTTATTAACACCAAGTCCTTGTTCTTCCTTGTACCTCATCTTGGTAATGAGTCTCATGTTTGTCCATGAAATTGGTCTCTCCACATTTTTAATAGGAATTAAACTATGTGAAGATGAAACTGAAGGGATTTCCACATCTTTTACCTCCATCATCGATTTGGAAAAATCTGATGAGGGCTTCTCATCATCTCTCATTGATGGCCTGTTGGTTGTAATAGCTCATTTTTTCAGCTTCTGTCCTGACATACCCATGTCCTGTTTGACAAGGTAATTCTTCTACTTTGATGGGATTGACAATGCCTTGGCCGCTAATTCCCAAGTCTTTTCCTTCATACCCCATTTTCTTCAACAATTTGGAGCCAATTCCTGTGGTATGATTTTCAAAAGCAACAAATTTGTCATGAGGAAACATAAATAAAGTTGGAGAGTGACCTTTTACCTCATCAGAGTCACATTATAGCTATTCCACAACCTTGTCCTTATCTTGCAGTTAGCATAGCGGCCTCTATTTCTTATCCTCCACTTTCTGTTGAAGCCTCCTTAATCCAGCGAGCTTTGCTTGAATACTTTGGTCATTATGCTTCAATTCTTCTGGGGCCTCATCTGTGGCTCGTAGCTGAAGTTGCAATCACTACATCTCCTCATTCGATTTTTGCATGAGCTTTCTTAATTCAACGTTCTCCTCTTGAAGCCTGTGGTTAATTTCCCCATTCGAGGAAGGTGATGATTCAAAATAATCAGAAGAGGTAGATAATATATCACTCTTTGATCCTTGAGTCTCCTCCTCTTTGTGCCTCTCATATGTTTCATACATAATATCCACCATTTTGGACATACATAGGAAAGCCTCATGCATTCCCTTGTCATGCTCCATGGCTGCACACTTAATCATTCACCCACAACTTTGTCATTCATCCACACTCTAATATAAATTGTATCGTATCTCTCCCACATGCCTCAATACTCACCATGCCTCCTTTTTAATATGCTCATCCTGTGAAGCCTATATCTGGTTAGTGTACTCATGCAATATGCATCACTTAAGCCCTGCTCTGATACCACTTGATCCAGGATTTTTTTTTCCTTATAGATGTATCAGAATTGACATGAGTGTCGAGCAGTAAAAAGGGTCTTTTTCACCTCTATTTACCCTACATTAATTGTCAAGCTAGGAACAATTTTTTATTTCAGAGAGTGTACTCAATTTGAGGTGGTCATTTGTCAGAGTAATGCTAGTAGTATAGTGCTCTCAATACAAGAGTAAACAGATGCTTGGAATGAAATAAAAGAGAAACCTAGGATGCAAATCATGCGTTCAGGAAGCTACAACAATTTATTAGTCAAGTGTACAGTAATGGTAACTTTTCGCTATGTAAACTGATGCAATCAAAAAGGCACTCAAAGAAATGATCATCAAACTAGGAACTAGACAACATATGTTGGCGTTCACTATAGTCTCAGACCTTCTGCACACCAAAGCAATGATAATCTTCAAATGACAAGAAATAGAACAACAACTATCTCTATAAACAAGATTGAACAACAAAACCTTAACCTACAGAAATGAATGCAATAATAATTATAACTTACAGGAATTAGGTAACAACCTTTGAATTAAATAGCAAACAGAAATGGAATAGTGGACTATCAAAAATAAAGTATAGAACAACAACTTAAATATGAATGTACAAAAACCCAAGTTAAACACACGACACACTTAATCAGTAAAGGGAACAATAATCTGAGCTTCGATACAATAAGCATGAATCACAGTTATAAAGTAACAACAATTGCAATCACAATGGAACGGCAATCCTGAACGGACAACAATCACAATTTAAGAATAAACCATATAGTAGTACCGATTTAGGAACATACAGCACGTTAACCTGTAATCAAATGGAAATCTATAAGGAACAACAATGTCATCTCAATTGTCAAAAGGAACAACAATGCGATACAAAGTTAGAATGATAACATAGCATTCCTGTTGCAAATAACAATAGTATTTAGTCAAGTATATATAACAGAGCTGATATGTAAAACAACAAAGCACATCAGATTATTGAACAGAGTAAATGGAAGAAATCAAACCACACATAAATAAAAAATATGGTACAGGAGCAAGTGATCCACCAGGGTTGGGCCCTTAGCCTCTAGGGACTCATTGCTTGAGGCTACTCCAAAATCAACGATAGAATAGCAACCAGATTTATATATTAAACATTAAACAAAGTTACAGTGAATCGCTCTTCAAAGAGAGTCAATGATCAAAGTTCAAGTACCAAGAAGAATTTCATAAAAATAACAATTGTTCTCTCTTTTTCAAGCTACCAGTGCTACCCCTTATTATAACAGTCGAGTGGCGATATCAACAATGCAGAGGATTGTTAAGATAGTCATCCCTCAGGATCAAAGGATCCTGAGGGATTCACCAGCGATTAGTTTTTAGTTATCCTCTTGTTCTTTTGCACCTATTGGAGATCTCCTTTTCCTTTTTCTGGTTGTTATGCTCCAATTTGGATCGCCTTGTTTGAACGTGGTTCCCTGCCAAAGGGACAGCAGTTAACTTGGTCTCATTCTTTCCTTTGGGATGACAATCTTCTATTTCTCCTCTTTCTGCATAGAAAAAGGGTAATTATTAGTTATTTCAGATTACATATAAATCTTCTAGATTTTATCATATTCTTTTGTCATATGCCTGTTGGCATTATGGCTAAAGTGTTGTCCTTGATGGCAACCCATTCAGGTGATAGATCACAGTACTTCAAGTCAGCAGCAGAGATTGATGATCAGCTATCAAATATTAAAGAAAATAAGAGGTACGCGGCGCCACAGAAGGCGCAGCTGTGGAGGTACGCGACGCCACATAAGGCGCAACTGCAGAGGTGCGCGGCGCCACAGAAGGTGAATATGAAAATTGGATGAAACATGGCCTTTCAGTTTATGTGTTGTGCTTCAGTGTATCCAGTATGAAAATTGATGAAACGTGGTACCTGGAGGAGAGAAGATTGTAGGCCAGCGCCTACGTACTAGTACTTAAGCTAGTACAAAAGCAAAGGGGAATTTTTGGAGCATTGTAGCAGGTAGCAGCCTGCGTACTAGTAAATGGATCGGCTAGTACAAGAGCAAAGGGGGGTGTAGCTCGCTCCCGTACTGGTATAAGGCTGCACCAGTACAAAATATTGTAAAGGGATTTTCTTATTAAGAAGAAGATTGAGATGACTTGCAGCAGGTGGTTTTCTCCCGCATTGGGTTTCCACCTTATATCATGGTGTTCATGTGTGTGCCTTATGTGTGATGATCTATTCTATGTTACTGCATCTGTTAACTGATATATGGTTGATAATGTTCTAATGCACTCATTGAAGATCAATTAACTTAATCATAAGAAGTTGTGGAAGTAGCATATATGAATCTGGTTATGGAAATGAAAAAGTTTTATTAATGTGATAATACTGATTCACCCCCCCCCCCTCCCCGTATT